>PXIH01S0000847.1:27504-41398 GCA_003024985.2 Euperipatoides rowelli
TTTAATAGGCTAGTGACTATTTTCTTTCAAGACAAAATTGCACAGTTTATGACAGCTAAACAATGACCTAGAAAAATAATATTTTAAGAGCATTGTTTTGCAATCAGCAGAAGATTGAAAATTTTAATAAAATTATAAATGGTCATAAATCAAACAATTTGAAACAAAAGCAGGTTTTAATAAAAAAGTCTTCTTAATTTATTTTGAAATAAATNAAAATATGAACAAGTTTTCTTACTTAGTTACGGGACTAGATACAACACTCAATTTGTGCAAACTGATTTTGTAAACTTTGATCATAAAAAAATGAATCGCAATTTTTTGCCAGTGATAATGCCTCTTGGGTGGCATTTACGAAATATGGCGGCAAAAGCCACCAATGCCACGGTGAGTGTCGAACGCTGCCTTTACTTTCGTCCCAGCCAGCCAACCAACACAAACAACGAAAGTCAGCACTTACTAGTAACAACGTTAATAGAACCCACATTCTTTGCCAAAGTCCCATCCATGTTCATGGATGGGACCAGAACAACAAGTCCAAGATACATAAAAGAAAGCAGCAAACCATCCTTAACTGCCAACACATATGTTCAACATATCACCATACTTTGCCAAACCATTGCATCAAGTCTTGTCCGCATTAATAGAAGCTCCTGGGGATGAAACACTAAGCTGACCACTCAACCACTCCAATTGCTCCTGACTCAAATTTAACAGCACCACAGCTTGCTTCAACAACTTAAATCTTTTATTCTGATCACTTGTAGCATCAAATATGTAAGTACTCTCTCGCTTGGTATCACCTAAAACCTCCAACTTGCCAGCAGATTGACCAAAAACATCATTTATAGCTGCCTGCACAACATCATCCTCAACAACCTTGACCACCTCCTGTAATAATGAAGTGCTTTCCATATTTGAATCAAAACTGACATCCCTCAACAGCGCATGCTTGTATGGAGACCTGCAGGAATGATTACTACTAACATGCTCCCTACACCTGCCACACCACTGATAAACAAGAGGCAGCCGCATAAGTATCCTTTTTACATCGGAAACAAATCTGCTTTCTCAACCTAGATTGAAGCCACGAAGACCACTTTTAGACTCAATGGCGTATGGCAACCCATCAATCTCAGTCTGATCATTCATTGCAAACGTAATGAAAACTGGNGTCNTGCTAATGGTCTTGTTTTCACTAATAGGAATANGTGAGNGTTTTAATNTCAAAACCTCACCATAANGNCTTAAGATATCCGCTANTTCCTTGGCAACAACTTTGGCAGGCATCCATAGTACCTTCAAATCTATAATGTTCAAAGAAGGCAACGAACCAGCATATACAACGTAGTAATTGCCCAATCTGGTAAAGCCTTTACAAAAAGCATCCAAATCTTGGGCAGGCTCAAAGTCAATAAAATTGTAATATGAATTATCCAACTTACTAAATTCTGCCAAAGCGTCAGTCATCTCCATTCCATCCAAAATGTCTATCAGCAGGATAAATTGAAAATGCTGGGCCTTATACTGTTCATCTACCACTACAAACACGGTCAAAGTCTCGTCCGCCAACGAAGCATATCGTCGAAAATTAAAAACTAAATTTTCCTTAGAATTGCCTGGCATAGGTTGTGATAATGAGGTAGCCATGGCCAATACAAAGCTTATATTGATTCCAAATAACAAAACAGATAGCGGTAAGCAATAGAACAAGATAACGTTACCCATCGGTAGGCATATCAAACTGCAGGGCACAAATGTAATAAAGTTTCTCAAACTCCTATACACTATTATTACGCAGCAAAGTAAAGAAAAATAGTCTCACCAAGATACAGTAGACTAGGAAAACCATTAAATGAAACTCATTTTTGCAACACCATATTAAACCTATAACTCCATTAACCAGAGAGCTCCCAGAAACATGACTAGTCGTGCCAAGCCTCATGGGAGAAGTGGAACACCAATTCTTATGAATATTAACATGTGATTATTTTATTATTATTCGCAAACTATAATTGGTTAATTGGCTAGAACTAGTACAAAATGTTATATTTTGTGATTATTGATTAGTTATAAATAACTAATAGCAATATCAATTTGCTCATTTATCAACAAATTTAATAATTTCTACCTTTTATTTGCCCCTTGAAGGGAAAGGTATTTAATCTGTAGCTGTTGAGCCATAATGCATTAAATATGCAGACTCAATAATCCCCTAATACCAGACAAAATTAAATAAAATCAATACACACAACAAATTTCTTAATTTAATTGAGGAAAAGCAAAAATTATAGAAATCAGCCATAATCTCTTCACATTAATATTATAATAAATGACAAGTAAAAAACAAAATATGAATAAACATAACAAAGATGCACTGAGAAGAAAAAAACTAATCTAACCAAACCAATAATCATTTTACATGTTAACATGAAACTTCCAAGTAAAACTAATAGAGCACAATGGCTAGTTAGAAAACCGTTTCCCAAAATAGATATGCCATTTAACACAAAATAAAAATAAAAAATAAAACCATTCACTATAAACTTTTCTTTCTTTCTTTGACCAAAACTATCCATTATTCTAATTAATGAAATAGTTTGCACAGTCTCTTCTTCGTCAAGTAAAGCAGGCAAAGATTGTGTAGCTTTTCATCTATGGAAACAAAACCATATCATTAAAATCACATTTTAATTTTTTTTGAATGATGATGAAAATCACTTCTATTATTATCAGAATAATCTAGAGAAGATTGCACACATTCCAATTGAATGTTAGGAGAGAATCCTGATTGAATTGAATCTTGAACTACACACATACCAGATAAGGATGACACTTTTGGCACATTATCTAAAGATAACTCTTAAGTGGAAATTAACTCATTATTTTGCTCTATCAAAGTATTTGGTATAGTAGTTTCTAAAGACACTACCGATGACACTGTAGATGAAATTTTATCTATAGAATGTAAAAGGTATTCTTATAGGGAGCATGACCAATCGACCATGCTCAGGCAACTGATACGTGGACCATCTTCTACACCTTCTATATCTACAATCTCGAATATTATGGTCACCACTTTGGCATTTAAAGCAAAGTTGGGCATGATTTTTAATTTGTAATCAACCTTTAAGTCATTTATTTGCCATATTTAATTTATTCAAAACATGAAGATCAATGGAATCATTTACAGCTAATGTTATATGTAAAATGGTAGTGGTGAAAGGCTTTGTCTGATTTACTTTAATTTTTGTAGACTTTAATGTTATTACAGATCCATATTGATTTAGTAATTGCTCTATTTCCTTCATAGCAAGTCTAATAGGCGTCCATAATAATGTCATGTTTATGATATTAAAATTTGGTAAAGCACTAGTGTAAATTACATTAAATATATTATGCTTGGTAAAATTTTCGTAGAATTTCTTCATGGCTTCAGGTGAATCAAAAGCAATAAAGTTATAAGTAGGGTAGTCGAGCTTACTGAATTCAGCTAAATTATCCAATATTTCCAAATCTTCTAAAACTAGTATTAGTTTATCCAAAGGAAATATATCTACAGTCTACTATGACGATGTTAGCCATCTCATTAACTAGAGAGAAATATCTCCAAAAATTGTTTATTATATTCTCTTTTTCTTCTGTGTCCTGATTTTCCACCATATTATAACACAATTAACCACTAACAAGCCACAAAGAATTTTTATCTCCACATGAGCTCTGAATATGCCAACGTTAAAGTAATACACAGTTAACCAGTTAACGTAATGGAAATCAAATAATGTGTACAATTAAGACAACTTAAATTGATATGTTATTTATTCCTTAATATGTTTTTCCTCACCAAAAAATACTACTCACATACTTAATAATTATCATAATTACACCAATTTGTCATAAAATACAAATTTGTCAGAAAAGAAAACCCCTAGGTCCCACCATTTTGTGGGAGCATCATGGGAATAGAAATGGTATGTTTGGCAAAGAATGCCATATCCTGAAATTTCTTAATTAATGACTTAATGATGTCAATTATAAAGGCAGTACGATTTCTAAAAATTTATTTGCCTTCATTTGTATTAAAATAACAATAATCATCAGCTTCTTCAAAATTCATTGAATGAAGTTCCAAGAAATTTAACAATTCCTGTTTACCACGATCAAAGGATTTTATATATTTTTTTTTTTCAAATAATGCAGCATCAGGAATATTGAGATATTTCATGATCAGTTCTAAAAATGTTTGTCTAGTATACTTTGTATTTGATTATAGAATTCAAGTATTGCTGATTTGCTTTTGCAATGTTTTATTAATTTCTGAGAACAGTGGCATCTGATCTCTCAGAAAGTATAAATAAACAGTAAATTTGTAATCAATAACTTTCTCATATAATTTCCTACATTGTTCTTTCATGTATGATTTGCCATTAAGCATTTCAGTTTCAAAATAAGTAATTAAATTTTTATGGAGTGTAGTGAGTCTCACAACACTACCATTAAAACTCAGCCGTCTAATTTGGTGATGTTTTATAATCTTGTCATGTTCTAAGTCATTTGAATTTGAAATTTATTTACATAGACTTTTACACGCATTGGATACGTCAAACAATAAAAGAAAAACACAAGAAAGAAAGAAAAAAAAGAAAACAAACAAAAAAAATGTCATTTACAAATTTCTACATAGCAAAAAAACTCTTCTAAACTAACAAGGATTTATTAAAAAAAAATTTAACTCCANATNATGATTACTCACCCAAATATTACATCTTGTAAATTATTAGGGAGTTTATTAATAAATCTATATCCAGAAATATTAGACTCTTTCTTAAAAAGTTCCAGATGATGAAAAGGAACATTTGGGGTCCTATTTTCTTCTGGTGTCAAAAATATTTAACAGACATAATGCATTCATAAATATATAAAGAAAACAGAGACATCATGCCCAGAGATATAAAAATCTCTCTGCATGAATCCCTTGATCCTAGTTTTGCAATGTATCTAATTGCTCTTTTTTGTAAAGTAAACAATCTGTTTAGATATTTCTTAGAGGCACCTCCCCAAATATGAATGCAATAGTGCAAATGAGGGTATATAAGACATAATATGTAGTTTTGACGATATTAATGTTAACATTTCTAGATAGTTTTCTCAGAACAAATAAGCCTGAACTGACACGCTTACAGACCATATCAATATGTTCATCCCACAAAAGAAATTTGTCCACAATTACACCAAGAAATTTAGTGCTCTGTATTTCTCCAATAGAATTGTCAGACAAACATACATTTAAACTATCTTTAGATAGATTTCTGATTGTTTTGAAATGAATATAATTTGTTTTTTCAATGTTAAATGATAGATTTGTATTACTTAAGTAATCAATCATTTGTTTCAAGTTTGAAAATATATTTAGTTTGAATTCTCCAATGGAGTTTCCACAACATATCAAAGCAGTATAATCTGCATATACAGTAGATTCACAATTCAGGAAATCCAGAAGGTGATTTATGTAGATCAAAAACTATAGGGGACCTAAAATTGATCCTTGAGGAACCCCATATTTGATATCTTTCCAGCCTGACATGTGCACCCTCAACATGTTCTCAGATTTAAAAACCAACTAAGATTTGAGTTAAACCAACTATAAGAACAACCCCTAACACCTGTTGAATATAATTTATATAATAGGATCTCATATAGTCAACACAATCAAAAGTTTTTGATTGGTCCGTAAGTACACCAGCAGCACATTTTCCCATATCTATAGCTTGATAAACATAATGTAAAAATCTTGCAACAGCAGTGCCTGTAGATCTACCCTTTCTAAATCCATTTTGATTTACAGTCAAGAAGCGAATATTTTCTAAGAAAGTTGAAATATGTTTTAACATTACAAGTTCAAATATTTTAGCTAGACAGGATATAATAGTAATAGGTCTGTAGGATTCAACCTGATTTTTATCCCTCTTCTTAAAAACAGGTATAACTTTACTAGATTTTAGTTTATCTGGAAAAATTCCCTCTTTCATTGATTTATTATATTTTCCAGTGGGGCAAGCAGGTATAGAGCACATTTCTTTAGTATGACTGAGGAAATGCCATCAATACCTGTTGATTTTTGATTTTTTTTAATTTAATACTTCCTTCGTTAATTTCAAATTTTGTGTGACGTAGATCAGGAAAAGAGATTTATCACTTTGTACAGATTTAGAACCACACTTAGTGGCATTATTTTTTTAGTCAGAGACTCTACAACGTCAATATAATAATTATTGAAAATCTCACTAACCAAAGAAGAATCTGATACTGTTTTTCCTTTGTGAATCAGTGTGATGTTCTCATGTTTCCTAAGCCCCATTCTACCTCTTGCTCCATTTATAATCTTCCAAGAGTCTTTAGTGATATTATCTGAATTGGTTAACAAAGAATCAATGCTATTCTGTTTGGCTTTTACTATCATTTTCTTGTATACACATTTTATTATCCTATACTGGTCATCAAATAGCTTAATTCCAGTGTCTCTATATAATTCATAATAAAATTTTAAATCCTCTCTTGCCCTGATCACCTCTTTTGTAATCCAGGTCTTATTTTTACCAGTAAATTTGCTGATTTCTTTACTATAGGGCAGGATACATTGTAATAGTACCCAAATTTACCATTAGTATCATTTTTACTAATAACTTCTTTTACATAAAATGATTAATATTGTTTTCTGAAAATACATTTCAAATACAATCTCTAAAGTATATCCGATTTAACCTGAATAGGAATATACATCACTTGAGCAAAGTGATCTGATAGAAGGCCATCAACTATATCAACAAGATAATGTAATTACATATATTAGTAATAATAATTATTATTAGGGTTATTTATTCTCATACCAAAAACTTACATTAATATATTTTAAGGATCTTGGCCTCGTAAGATGTAGATCCAAATTACAACTACATTTAAATACTATCACAAATAAAAGGAAAAAAATATACATGTATTCATTTAAAAGTCTGATCATAGCAGGAATGACAATAATAGTTTCAGTTGTTTTTGTGACTTTAAAATATCATAATAAGATTTAACCTCACTATTATTCATATTTGATATATCAATGTTAACATCTCCCCTAACAATCAATTGACTATCGTTCTTCAAAAGTAATTCTAAAATGCAACAAGTGATTCCTTAAAGAAGTCAAAGTTTTCACTGGAGGTCTTTATATTCCCACTACAATTAAAAGAGCAAAACTACACAGCCATTCAATGGCACACACTTCAAAATTTCTTTCACTATAGAACTTTTGTACTGACATAAGTAATCTAAATTGTTGACTCTTCAGTAAAAATTGCAACTCCACCACCCTTTGCAGAACAGGGTGCAATCAACTCCAGATTTTCAAGAGGAAAACTATACTTTAGAGAAGTATCACTTGAGTTAGGACTTTTTACCATAGATACGTCATCATTTCCAATCTCATCAAAACTATCCACATAGCAAGATTCTATAGTAACAACTTCCAAAATAATACCATCAGCAGCAGGAGAAGAGATCAATTTGGAGTTCACATCAATTACAGAGCAAGCCCATCTACCAAGGCAAGGTTACAATATGGTTCCAATTTAGCCTACAATTTAAATTATTGTAATCATCATCAGTACAAAATTTTGAAAACATAGAATTGATTTCAGCATTCATCAATAAAAAGACACAAAATCACATGTTAAAGGTGTACTACATTAAAGATATAACAAAAGTCTGTTATATCTTTGATGGTATTTTCAACAAATGTGGACATATTGTGTTGCCCATCTTTAATTGCAAGGATGAATCTATGAGTCATAAAATGTTGATCAATAATTAGCTGCAACACCATTTCTTTGTGGACAGATGAACACTAGCTCCATCTGAAGTTATATTAATGTATATTTCTTTGGACAAATTATACTTATCAATTAAAACTTTTTTTTACAACATTAAAAATGTTTTCTAGTCCTTATGCCAGAGGCCTAAAAATGTAATTTTAGTGTTATATTTGTTTAACAGCGATTACTAAATATAGAACATATACATAATGCAACATATGCAACACAACATGAGTTAGAGCTCAAGAGATGGAGAGCGGGAACTGACTAGCCTTGATCTGGCTACCAAAGCCAAGAGCCATCTGGTGAGATTTATTAGAGTTAATAAGATGGCTAATCAAGCCATACATAACATGTCCCTGTTTTTTTCAGGGAACAGTAGGCTACATTAATATTTCTAAGAACAATGTTTATACAAATGAGGTTTCTATTAGCTATTTGTGCTAATGATATTTCTAAGATTAGGCTAATATTTAACTAATGATATAACTAAGAACAATTTTAGTCTACAAATTCTAATAACAATATTTAGACTAATAATATTTTAACAACAATATTTAGGCTAATAATTCTAATGCAACAATATTTAATCTAAAAATTCTAATGATATTTAACAATAGTCTTTAAGTCTAGCTGGTTGTAATATAACTCTACCACATCTCATCATAGTTTTAGGAGTTTCAGTCTGTTGTGGTACCGTTTGTTGAACAGGAGTTTGATTGGGTTGATTCTGCTGGCTACCTGAGTTACTATAATGATTTTCAGCTGATTCAGGTGGCAAATCAGGTATTTTTCTGGTGATGTCATTAGTTTGGGGCTTTTATTTGATACCTGTTTCTCTTGTATGAATTGTCATTTGTGGCTTTTATAATATAAGATTGACTCCTTGGGCGATTCTGTATTTTTTTTTACCTGGCTTCAATTTTTATTTAGGGCGAACCAGACTTCTTTATTAACGTTGAATGGAGATCTTCATGCTTGTGCTGATTAATTTGAAGTTGTTTCAATTGTTTTCAAGTTTCACCGATTTTGTCTTATGGTTTAAGTTTGCTTGGTAGTATTGATATCATGGTACGGATGCTTCTACCCATTAGGAGCTCAGCTGGTGATTTTAATCCATTAATGGAGCGGATCTATTCACTGTTCTCATGGACCAATGTAACACCCCATCGTGTGCTGCTTTAGTTAAAGATTTCTTCAAGGTTTGTACTGACCTTTCTACTAGTCCATTAGTGCGGGTATCATAAGGAGAAGAAGGGTTATGCCTATTGTCTCACTCCTTCAGAAATGTTTGCATTTCTAATGAATCCATTGGAGGGCCATTATCACTGATCAATGTCTCTGAGTGACCGAATCGTGCAACTATTGTCTTCAGTGCCAGTATTACTCCTTTTGCTGCTGTTGACTTTAATGGTTGGACCTCTATGAATTTGCTGAAATCTTTAATATCAAGCAAGTGAACTACTTGTTAGTCATAGACTAAGTCCAGTGCCAAGTGTTGCCATGGACGAACTGGTAGTGTTCTATCAGCTAGTGGTTCATGAGGATTAGTATTTTGTAGCTCTGGCAAGTTATACAATTGTTTATTCGGTTTTCAATTTCTGAATTCATATTAGGTCAGAAAGTGCTTGGCAAGCTATATTTTTTGTTGCTATAATCACTCTAGGTGCTAAGTGTAGTTTTCTTAGAGAAACTGTTTGTGCTTCCTTAGGTATAACTAGTCTCTGTCCTCTGCAAATAAGGCTATCTGCTATATGTAACTCATCTTTGCATATATTAAATTGTTGGAGTTCTGCGTCTTTCATTTGCTTCAATTTTGGCCAGCCTGTTTTGATAAATTTAGCAATCTGTTGAAAAATTAGATCTTGAGCTGTTTTGGCACGTATGTCCTCTAGCTTTGGAGTTGTTGTCAAAGCCAAGATACAGACAGTTATATCTTCACTAAGGTCCAGAGGTTTGGTTTCTGGTGTGCTGGGGGCTCATGAAAGAGTATCTGCCACATTAAGAAATTTACCTGGTATATAATGTAAGTTTCTGTAAATGTAAGATTAATCATTGGCAATGGGGATTTATTTTCTCCAATGGTTCATTTAGCAAGCCCAGGAGAGGTTTATGATCGGTTTGTATGGCCACAGGAGTCCCAAAAATATAATAATGAAAGTGTTCACAAGCATATATCATAGCTAATAGCTCCTTTTCAATTCGGGCCCAAGCTCTCTGTGTTGGAGTCAAAGTAGCAGATTTAAGGCAACTGGGCTTTGGCCCTGCAGCAACACACTACCTATGCCGTAAGAGCTTGTATCTGTGGATATTGTTATTGGGACCTTTGGATCAAATAATTTTAGTACCAGTGCTGTTGTTACTAAGCTCTTAAATCTTTGGAACTCTTGATCTGTTAGGGTATTCCATTGCAACCAATGTATTAACCATCCAAAATAAATTAATATGTAAATCCACGTTGTGACTAATGTAATGTGACCAATGTAACATATGTTAAATTTTATTGAAAAGCATAAAACATATATATTTTTGATAGCATAGGTAATTGCATTACTATCTTTGACATTAGAGAATGTGTGTGAACTAAATATACATTAAATGTTCAATTTAATTTAATTTTAATGATGAACATTACAGATTAAGATCTTTCTAATGGGATTAACTGTTCAAGAGAACTGTCGTTTCAGGTCTTTGTATATGGATGAGATTTCTTTGTAGTCATCTATGTTTACAATGAAGGGCAGATTACCTCACAACAGATTAACACACCCAATATACCACCTGTCATCATAATAGACACTGAAATATTTTTCCATTTCAATGTCTTGAATCCTGGTGGCTATAGTAACTGAAGCACATAGTTTTGGGTTGTCAATCAATTTATCCTCTAGGCTATATCTTATGTTTCTGTTTCACTGAGAAGAATGTCTGGCCTCATAGACACTGTATCACTTTTGTTTTCAAACAGTCTAATGCACATATAATGTACTTTAAAAACACTGTGGCAACACTGAATTCCATGTACTGGTTTGGTGTTGTGGAAAAGGACATCAATGATTTCTTTCGCCTTTTCTATTATATCTGAAGAAACGTAAAGACACTTTATTTTGAAGTTAGCTGATTTTACTTCTTTAAAGAAATCCTCTGAATTTCTTACAATAATTTGCCCTTGTAGGAAATTCTTCCATACATGATGCTTCAAAATTGTTCCGACTCCATCAAGAGGTCCCTTGACATGATATGATTCTGAAAAATTCCAGGATGAGTAAATCTCTGATGAAGTGAGTGTAGCCATAAAGAAGCAGTTCTTGAAATGTGCTTCGGCTTCATCTGAACAAATGGTTACATTGTGTACTTCAACATTATTGCTCAATAATTGCTTTGTTGACATTGACCTCATGTGAAGAATGGTGTTTTGCATTAGAAATACCATAGGTCTGAACATGCAAGACTTCTCCATATGTTTTATAATATATTACACCAGCATAAATAGTGACAGAAGTATCAGAAATTCAATGGGCTGATATGACCGCATTTTGGTTGGTACTGTTTGTAGTATCACAGTACCAATCTTTAGGTTCTCTTTCATATTTTTTTAGTCCTTAGCTGGCCTGGAAATGTTATAACTGTGCTCCATTATTTTCACAATCTGGTTTTGAAGCATTACTTTGAAATCTAAATCAGAAAACTGTATACTGTTCTAGTTTTCCACCATTCCATTGATAAAGGAGAATCTTTGAATCTATGTCTGTCAATAATTCATCACATATTCCATCTAGCTTACTCTTGCATTTCTTGCATCTCCTTCTCATGTATTCTTTTGAATAGTGATCATAGACACATGCTTGAACCAGCTCCTGATCATTTTTAATTTTTTGTTAGTGTTCTTTAAAAACAATTTCAGGTTTTCACGATAAGGGCAATAGCAAACAAACTGGTCTTTTTGTTTAGAATATGTAATTATTCCTTTATTGGTCTTTTCCAGGTGCAGGATCTTCCCAATTGTTAAATATTGCTTTAGAGAGGAGGTTTACTTCCGAACCAGTGTCTATTTAGATGTAAACATTGTTTTTGTTTATCGTTAGAGTTGAACACTATTTTGTTTTTGTTTTCTCATTTTCAAATGAGAGTTTGCCTAAAAACGTGTAGTCTTCAAGATTGTTATTAAGGGCCAATATGCAGCTAGAGTCTGAGCTTTTTATAGCTGATACACTTTGGTTGCGAATTGAGTTAGACCTTTTCTTCGCATACTCTGGTAAAATGCCTGAATATCCCACACTGGTGGCAATTTGTGCCATATTCTGGTAATTTCTTGGTGAGTTGATCCATAGTGTGAGCATGTGCTTTGGCCTGCATTAGTATGGCAAGGTTTATATTTTGCATTTTTTCCTCTATTTGGTTTATAGGCTAGTTTCTTATTGTCATGTCTATAGTTTTCATTTAACCCCTCCACTTCAGGAGTACTGTTAGTTGTTGCAATCATTGGTTGTATAAATTTAGACTGAGTTTTAGAAATCTCTGCTGACTTACAAATATGTATTATTTTGTTCAATTTTAATAAGGGTTCAGGTAGTAATCATTCTCTTAGAGCTGTATCGCGCACTCCTATTATTATTCTATTGCCGATCATTCGGTCACATTTATCCCCCTACTCACAATCCAATTCTATTAATTTCAATTCTACAACCAGTTTGTCAATTTTTTGATTGGGTTTTTGAATTATGCTATTGAAAATAGCACTTGAGTGAGTCACATTTTTGTATGATTTGTATAATTCTTGAAATTTGTTTAAAATATCTACTGAAGTTTCTTTTGGTTGTGGCTCTTCCGAGTCTTCCGTGGTGGGGAAAATGAGATGAGTGTGAAGTTAGCATATCAAATTTTGGTATTGCATAAAATAATGACAGTTCTGCTTGCATACAATATAGTTCTACAGTTCTTGATAATTTTTAGCAATAGTTCTATTGAATTATGGTAATTATGCCAAAAAATAATTTTTGAAAAATGAGATGCTAACTTCCTATCCAATCTTCCAGCATCTCACTGGATTTAGAAAGTATGAGCCATAAAATAGAAGTATTTGAAGAGTTCTCTTATTTAAACCCATTATAGCAATAGTTCTCGCAATAAAAATATTTTTTTAAAAATGAGATGCTAATTTCCAATCCAATCTTACAGCATCTCACCGAAATTAGAAAGTATGAGCTGGAAAGTACAAATATTCTCATTGTTCTCCCATTTTAACTCATTGTAGCAATTATAGTTCTGGCAATAAGAATAATTAAAAAAAAAATGAGAAAACTTCCTGTCCCACCTTCCAGCATTGAACCAGATTTAGAAAGTATGAGCCGTAAATTACAATTAGAATGTACGAACCATGCAATAGAACTTAAACTCATTATAGCAATAGTTCTGACTTAGTCACCTGTTTTATAGCACCTTGTATATTAAAGTTCTATCCAGCAACAACACTAAACTATATTATTATGTCTCTCTAAAGTCCCTAAATATGATGCTATCATCAATATCGTAAGTTCTGAATTCACCCATGCATGAAATCATAGTTCTCCACTTCTTAGGACCATGCACACTATAGTTCTAACCAGAAACAAACACTAAAATATTTATTAATATTTATTATGGCCATCAAAAGTGTATAAATATTATAATCTAGTATCTCTATCAACATTAATCTGCAAAACTCAATTCTCTATCAGATATGGTTCTAAATTCGATGAGGAATATCTTTCTTGTGACTAAGGCCGCCAGTTTGAAAGTTTTTCATTATTCTATTATAATGTCTATAAGCATGCATTTAGATTTTTTTTTATCCCAAAACACTTCAAGATATGGTGGAAAATACATCATTGTGAGAATAATGATAATAAAGAGGTAAAATACAGAAAACAGTATCAAATTTGATACTTTTCTTAAGACAAATTCTGTGACATTTAAGTAGATGGGTACAAAATATGGTTTTATTGCAAAGACACTTAATTAAATTATTAATATTTTATGTAAAAAAATTATAA
>PXIH01S0000849.1:59412-70400 GCA_003024985.2 Euperipatoides rowelli
TATATGATATTTTCTTATTTGTTTGTCTTATTATGTCCATATTAAAAAAAAATAGAGATGTCCTGTCATTGACAGGTCACTTTATTTAAAAAAAAATAAAATAAAAAAGTAGTTTGTTGTTCGCTAGCATTTTCGTTAAAGTTATTAATGTTTCTATGTTGTATATAAATAGTAAATATATTTCTGTCTTCTATATCGTTGATTTAAATAAACTACAAAGAGCTCTGCTTATAACATAACGTATTTGGCTTTGGCTATAGTTAATTGATGATTAAATACCAAAATATATAATATATGCTGGACAACAATCATTGTGCTAGGATGAGTGGTTGAGGAGGAGTATCAAATCTTACCCATTATACAATATTTCTACTCTTTTATTATATAGATCCGATTTAGAAGAACTTTCAAGAAAATAAACATTGTGCTAGGATGAGTGGTTGAGGAGTATCAAACCTTACCAATATACTGCTTTGATCAGTGGTTTCAAGTAAATCAAATATTTGCTAGGATGAGTGGCTGAGGAGTAGTAGCAAACTTTACCAAAATACAGACATTTCTACTCTTTTACTATATAGAGATCACTTTAGCAGAACTTTAAAGTAAATCAAACATCATTGTGCTAGGATGAGAGGTTGAGAAGGGGTATTAAATCTTACCAATATACAGACATTCTCTTTTATTACATGGGCCTAGATCTGCCTTATCAGTGCTTTCAAGTAAAACAAACATCATTGTGCTAGGATGAGTGGTTGAGAAGTAGCAAACCTTACCAATATACAGATCTTTCTACTCTTTTATTTAATAGATCTGCATAAGCACTGATAAAGCAAATCAAACATCATTGCACTAGGATGAGTGGTTGGGAAGGAGTATCAAACCTTTCCAATATACATAAATTTCTAATATTTTATTACATAGATCTACTTTACCAGTGCTTTCAAGTAAATCATTGTGCTAGGATGAGTGGTTGAGGAGGAGTATCAAACCCTACCAATATACANATCATTGTGCTAGGATGAGTGGTTGAGGAGGAGTATCAAACCCTACCAATATACAGACATTTCTAATCTTTTATTACATAGATGTGATTTGAATAAAATTAAACATCATTGCGCTAGGATGAGTGGTTGAGGAGTAGCAAACCTTACCAATATACAGACTTTTCTACTCTTTTATTATATAGATATGCTTTATCAGTGCTTTCAAGTAAATCAAATACCATTGTGCTAGGATGAATGGTTGAGGATGAGTATCAAACCCTTCCAATATACAGACATTTCTAATATTTTATTACATAGGTCTGCTTTAACAGTGCTTTCAAGTAAATTAAACATCATTGCACTAGGATGAGTGGTTGAAGAGGAGTATCAAACCCTACCAATATACAGACATTTCTACTTTATTATAGAGATTTCTGGGTTTTCCTATCACACACCCCCACCTCATAATGACCCCTGCAATGTGCCTAATGCATTGACCCTCAAAATCACTCAATATAAATATTTTATTTTTCCATTGACACATTTATAGTATTAAAAATGAATTTATCTTTGAAATAAGATGTCTTCAGCATTTGACCTTTTATGACCTACTTTACTAAGTGATCATCATCATCATCAATTAATATTTATTCAACATGACAAGTTTTAAAACATCTTTTTTTTACATATAAAAAAACCCTTTTAAGTGAAAATTTAAAGAAAATCTTTTTTAAATTCCATTTCTATGATTCACTAAGAGATCTTTAATTTTTATGATTTGTTATCATATTTTTAAATCATTATAAATTAAAATGTAACAGAAAAAGGATAACAAAACCTACTTAATCACATTCCTAAGATATTATCTCAACATTTTCGGATTGTTTAAAGTAAGCAACGGAGACTGATATAAAGTTTTAGGAATTGTAAAAGTAAGTCTCACTTTTAATTTTAAAAAGATGTTTTTGGCTCATCGCCATAAGCTTCTGTTGTCTAAGGAGCTTCTGCCATCTTATGTTGCCATGACAACAACATTTTTTCTTCTTTCCCTGGATGTTATCTTAGGAAAAGAAGATTTGCATATGCAGTATTTTTGCAATTCAAATTTTTTTTNTTTTTTTTCCTGAGTTCTTTAATGTCTTATTTCATAAGTGAAAGTAAAAATAGACTCACCAAAGTTCATTGATATTTTCTAAATTAATATCCATTTTGTTATTTTTATTAACCCCTTTTTTGCGGAGGATGTTTATTGCTGGTTTCATAGACAGTTCCAGTTTTGTGGGGGGGGGGTATGAAATGTTTGGTTAAAAAGTTGTATCTAGGTGAGAAATTTAAAAATATTGTATTTGATATTTTCTAAATTAATTTAGTTTTAAGTTAAAAAGATTAAAATTCTCAAAATAGGTTTACTATTAAGTTATTGATCCAAATCAATGGCTTCAAACACCATTTTGTTTTACTTTTAATTGAAAAAATTAGTCGAGAGAGCTGTTTATTTTCAATTTTTTTTTTTAGGAATTAGAATAACACGATTGGATGAATAAATGTTAAATATATTTGATGAATAGTGTGATCATCTGCTCTTTGTTCTGCAGGTATGATGCAAAAATTGTGATTATCTGCTTCATATTCAGTAGGTGTTGTAATAGGGTTCCCTGGAGGGGGGTCAGATGCAAGTGGTATGGAAGTGGATGTGGATATGTCAACCCTATTATAAAAAATGCCTGAGGGTGAGTGGGGATTTGAGGTATCGGTGAACATAGGCCCCATTGGCATGAACAGTAATTTCATCCGTGGTTGAACCGGGTCTCAACCGCGGATGAGGCTTTTGTGTTCCGTGTTAATGTTATCCACGGATCAGCCAGGTTTGGCCATGTGAACTCTATCATGGCTCACCCCCGGATAATAAATTTGTAAATAATAGGAAATGGAAATAGTATCATTATTTCTTGGGCTATAGTATTATAAATAGCCTAGATTTTTTTAGAATTTTTAAAATCTGTTTGGGTGTTTTCCTTTACCCAAATTTCTATTAAAGAAAAAAACCTTGTCATCACACCAAACATTACCACGTTCCATCGCACCAAACAGTACCATGTTCCATTGCACCAAACAGTACCATGTTCCATTGCACCAAACAGTACCATGTTCCATTGCACCAAACAGTATCACGTTCCATCGCACCAAACAGTATCACGTTCCATCGCACCAAACAGTACCACGTTCTAACAAGCAAAAAAAAATAATTATCTTGTGATAATTAAATATCTCGTGAGAGTTAAAATAGTGCTACCAAGGGCATAATAACTAAACACCAACATAGCTGAACTGCGGGTGAGCCAGGATTGTGTTTGCATGGAAATTGAATAAGGCTCAATCGTGGCTCAGCCAGTATCAAGAGCGATGGCTCATCCATGCTTGAGCCACGGATGAAAATGTCAATGCCAATGGTACTATTCGTGGCTCAACCGCGGATAAAGCGTCCATACAAATGGGGCCTTAGATAAAGTAAAAACTCAGTCCTAAGACATTGTAAGATAAAAAAAAAATAATAAAGTTTAATGCTGTGAAAATATATAGCATAGGATAAACATTAAAACATTTAGATGGTGCAAAAATAGAAAACATTTACAAATTAAGATTATTTATAGGTAGGAATGTGAATTAAATAACGTACAAATTATACTTTATTAGATTAGTCTTAGCTTAGTTATCTATAATTCTTCAGAGACTTTTACTCTACAAGAGAATGTCCGATTTTTGATGCAAGCTCCCTAAAGTCTATTAACATAGATTTAGTATGTACTTGCACTCGAGTGTGCAGAAAGGCATCCGATAATAGGTTATAACCTAATTGCTGTTTGACGATGGATGGTACTTTTGATCTGCATTGGCTCTGGGATCTGATTGGCTGTATGCTTTAGGCGCCGGTTGACGGACATTGCAGGAATTTGCTGCAGTCCATATTTAATCGAGCTCATTGGCCTAGATGACTGATCTCCCGATCTATACCGCTTCACTTCAAGAATTAAAAATCTTTTTTTTTGTGTTTGTTTGTTGTTCTAGAACTTATCCATATCGCCTCATGGTAAAATCTCCATGTATCGGTAAATAATACCATTGTTATGCTGGTTGTGCTTTTCTTCTAATTATAGTTCAGGCGGATAAATAATATATTATTATTAACACATTATTATATACATTTTTACAAAGCATTGTCTGCTTAA
Source organism: Euperipatoides rowelli (assembly GCA_003024985.2). Classification (NCBI taxonomy): domain Eukaryota; kingdom Metazoa; phylum Onychophora; class Udeonychophora; order Euonychophora; family Peripatopsidae; genus Euperipatoides; species Euperipatoides rowelli. The sequence goes on from PXIH01S0000849.1 coordinate 63,623, forward strand.
ACACATTTATTATTGTACAAATAAATTTAGATATTCTTTAATTTCACATTCTTATTAAATATAGCATACATTTATGTTTCATACTTTTTATTTTTTATTACTTTCTTTCATCCATTTCTCAATTATTATCCTGTATGTAATAGGAGCTTTGGGTATTATTTAACCCTATTACAGTGTGATGCAAAAGGGTGATCATATGCTCTATATTCTGCAGGTGTGATGCACAAAAGTGATCATCTGCTCCATATTCTACAGGTGTGATGCAAAAGGGTGATCATCTGCTCCATATTCTGCAGGTGAGATGTACAAAAGTGATCANGTGTGATGCAAAAGGGTGATCATCTGCTCCATATTCTGCAGGTGAGATGTACAAAAGTGATCATCTGCTCCATATTCTACAGGTGTGATGCAAAATGATGATCATCTGCTCCATATTCTGCAGATGTGATGCACAAAAGTGATCATCTGCTCTGTATTTAGCAGGTGTGATGCCAAAGGGTGATCATCTGCTCTTTATTCTGCAGGTGTGATGCCAAAGGGTGATCATCTGCTCTATATTCTGCAGGTGTGATGCACAAAAGTGATCATTTGCTCCATATTCTGCAGGTGTGATGCAAAAGGGTATTCACCTGTTCCATACTCTGCAGGTGTGTGATACAAAAAGATGAGAATCTGCTCCATATTCTGCAGGTTGATTTAAATGGGTGATCATTTGCTCCATATTGTGCAGGTGTGAAGCAAAAGGGTGTTCTTCTGCTTCATACTCTGCAAGTGTGATGCAAATGGGTGATAATTTGCTGCATATTCTGCAGGTGTGATTCAAATGGGTGATCATCTGCTCCATACTCTGCTGGTGTGATTCAATTGGGTGATCATCTGCTCCATATTCTACAGGTGGATGTAAAAGGGTGCTCCTTATTCTGCTGCTTTGATGAAAAAGGGTGATCATCTGTTCAATACTATGCAGGTATGATGAAAAAGGGTGTTCATCTGCTCTATATTCTGCAGGTGTGATGTAAAAAGGTGATCATCTGCTCCATTTTCTGCAGGTATGATGCAAAAGGTGACCAGCTGCTCCATATTCTGCAGGTGTGATTTAAAAGGGTGTTCATTTACTCCTTATTCTGCTGGTTTGATGAAAAAGGGTGATTATTTGTTCAATATGCTGCAGGTGTGATGAAAAAGGGTGATCATCTGCTCTATATTATGCAGGTGTGATGCAAAAAGGTGATGATCTGCTCAATTTTCTGCAGGTGTGTTGCAAAAGGTAACCAGTTGTTCCATATTATGCAGGTGTGATGCAAAAGCGTGATAATTTACTCTTGCTCTGAAGGTTTGATGCAATAGGATAATCATCTTATCCATATTTTGAAGGTATGATGCAATAATGTGATTGTGCACCTGTGTACTGTAAGTGTATTGTTTTATCAACTTTAAATTAGTCTATAGGATGCTAAAAGTAATTAAGTTTGATTTGTTTGCACCCTGTGTTCGTTTATATAAACTTTTTTATCAGAAGCTTTTGCCAGCATTTTCCATTCTATTGATTTATGGTGTTAACTCATATTACAAACAAAATTATATAAAGCTATTGATACTAATAATAAACTGTTTGTCATTTATGAATTTGAGATTATTCTAATGAAAAAAAAAATAATAATCTCTAATAAAATATAAGAATGAATATGCACCTTCAAACCCAGGCTCAACTAGTCGATCACCTAGCCAAGTAAATTGTTTAGTTATTTACCTGTTCTATTTATATTTCATTTGTCTGTATGCATTAGATAATGACTGTCATAAACAGTCTATTTATCACAGTGGTATCTCATTTGCTTGTTGTTTGAAAGACAATAGACTGTCAGAGAGACAGTTTATTGTTGACATTGGTATTGTATTATAATAGGCTGCCATGACAGTCCTTGTTTACCATTGGTTCCTATATAACTGTTGTATAATGGATGCCATGCACAGTCAATCTATTGCTTGTACCTATTTGCATATTGTATCTAATATAATATATCACTGCAGATCTCTATTGGTCAATAACATATCTCATTTTTCTGGTAACATAATATATACCACAAGTAACAATAATTTCCACAAGTAACAAAGACTACAAGAACATAATAACTACCACAAATAACATAATTATTACCACAAGTAACATAATGACCACCACAACTAAAATAATGATTACCACAAATAACATAAAGGCTATCATAAATAACATAATGACTACCACAAGTAACAAAGACTAACATAAGATAATGACTATTGCAAGTATCATAATGACTATCACAAGTAACAATAACTACCACAAATAACAATGATTAACAAATATAATGTAATGACTACCACAAATAACATAATGACTACCACCAGTAACATAATGACTGTGCCACAAGTAACAATGATTACTACAAGTAACAATGACTACTATCACAAGTAATATTGATTAACACACGTAACATAATAACTATCACAAATAACAATGATTATCACAAGCAACATAATGACTACCACAAATAACAATGACTAGGAAAAGTAACTATCATGAATAACATGACTACCACAAGTAACAATGATTACCAGAGTAATATAATGAATACCACAAGTAACATAATGACTACCACAAAATAACAAACTACAAGTAACATAATGACTACCACAAATAACATAATGATTACCACAAATAATTAATACAATAAGTTATCCACTGTCCTCTAAATACTTGTAATAAACTTATGTTTTTTTTTTCTTTTCTGGTTTTGTAATATGCCTAAAAAAAGCATTATCTTTAAAGTTTGACAATAAAAATATTATATGACTCCATTATGACAAATAACTGTGCTAGTTGAAACCCCATTACACCCTTATGTAGCGGTGACAGTAGTATGATCGAGATCAGTTACCTACACCACAGTGGCAAATCCACTATTGATAACTATTAAAGACAAAAATAACACCATCAGATTTAATTTTATTCATTCAATATCATTATTGAAAAAAATGACACATCTTACGTAGTTGTAGTCGGCGACTGAGAAGCACAAAATGGCCAACATTTTAATACCAGCACATGCTCGTATTCTAGTATTTGGGATTTAGTTGTATAAATCACCAAACTATTGGTTTGCTGATCACAAATAATTAGCAGCAAATTTAAAGTTCTCGTAACTCAATGGAAACATGATTAAAAAAAATCTGAATATCAAAACGACAAACAGTTTAGAAATTCAACTGACCAAATTAATATTTTTTTAAAAAAAATAAAAGTAGGCCTACATTTTTTGTTTAATTTTAAAATAATAAACCTTAAAGCTATTCTGGCATTAAAAGCTAATTAAAGGTATTTTCTGCTGCTTATAACATCTGTAAACTTTGGTTAGAATAATTAATTTGTGCTACAATAATGTATTTTAAATTACCATGTTAATATGCTTGCATCCTTCAGCGCCCCCTACCTTCATGCACAAAAAAAAAAAAGTAAAATTTTATTTAATTTTTTCTTAAAGCTGGTTTGGATTTAAAAGTAAACAATAATCAATTTACTACAGTATCATGATAGTTATTAGATTTTAAATATTTTTATGTTTTTTTCTGGTTCAATAAATAAAACTTGTATCATTAGCCTATGTTAACAAAAAAATATATGTTTTCTCTAAACTGACTATGGGGAGGGGAGCTTCTTGCCTTCTAATTGTTCCAACCCCATGGGATGAATAGAAGCAATATCCATTTTAAGTATTTATGACTTTTTTATTAGATTAATATTACACTTAAATGTGTTTTACATTTATTGCTTAATTTACCTGATATAAAACATACTTAAAGTATTATAAATATTCCAATTAAAATACAATATATAAATATAAGGAAACTTAGTTTTCTGAAGAAGTACATATAAGAAAATGGCTAATCCACCAAAACATCAAGAATTTTTTTTTTAGAGTAACAAATTTTTTATTTATTCAGTATATAAAAGTCCAAAAATCTGGATTCCAGATATCCAAACTGCCTGAGAATCCGGACCTCAATAGTGGTGGCCATTTTGAAACAAAAAATCATTCTAAAAGTATTGCAAATAGTTCAATAATTTTCTGTCTTACAGTTTCCATTTGTTATATAGACAAAAATTAAATATTTATTTTGCATGAAATAACTTCATTTTTTCAATTGCTTGTTGTACTTTTATTTTGCAATAAAATTTAACCTGTTCAATCATCTCTTTCTTATTCCTTCAATTTTGAATTTTAACAATACTGCCTGAGAATCCAGAAAATCTGAAAATCCAGACTGACCAAATCCCCAAGCAGTCCGTATTTTTGGACTTTTACTGTGTTTTACTTTTTAGAGTAATCAAATCAATTTTAAGTAGGTCATACTGTAAAACACTTTAATTTCATGTGTATAAAATTTCATGTATAAAGAGTAATTATTGATTTGTGTGTGTTTAAATTTTGTGATACAGTAATGTCACACATATATATATACACAACAAATGTTTCGTGAGTATTAATGTTTGCGATTTTTTTCAAAATATGAAAAATGTGACATTAATACTAGTGAAATAATTCATGTTCTACAGTACCAACGGTACTTTAAATTTTTAATTAATAAAGTCAACAAAAATTGAAATTATGGTCTTCAGGAAATAATTTCTTCTTTTATTTTTGATTTAACTTTTTAGTGGGAGTTGGATAATTATTTTTACTAGTAATCCTGTGTTGGTCGAAATTCGACCAATAAGAAAATTTCCTTTGTAAAAAGCCGCCACTCCGCAAAAAGCCGTCACAACGCTAAACAATGAATGTTTTAAATTTTATATATAAATTTTAGCTATTGCACTTCCTCTCCATATAAACTTTAACTCTGCCAAATCTCATACTTCTCCGTGCGCGCAATATGCTTAAAAAGGGATCCAAAGTTTTCCCTTCACGTATTAATATATAGATGATACCTTTAAAAATCATTATGGTTTTTTAGAGTTTGTGAGTTAGTCAAAAGTTTCTTATAGTGGTTTTTGCCATAACTAAACATTTCATGTTCTTTATTCTTCAGTAGTGTGCATGTGTGCATCTGTGATTTTTTGTCATGTTAAAAAAAACAATGGATATATCACCGTCCCGCACTAAATTTTGCTCTGACATGAATACCATTTTCTTTAGTTCCCGCAGTATACTTACAGCTAGTGTTCCTTTTTTTTATTGTTCAGTATGGATCCAGTTTCTTTAAACTACTTTCACAAGATTTCTGATGTAATTTCTTAAAAATTTTGTTTTTTTTAAATAAAATATCTTTAAAAGTATCTCTGTACTTACACGTCATTCTCATACAGCTTAAGCTAAACACTCTTTCCTATTGAATGTCATCTTATCGTATCGTGTAACTCCCAAAGATCAATTATCCAATATCATGAGTATTACATAAAAATTAAAAAAAAATGAGTTATTTCACGAAGATCTTGTACAAAAAAAAATATATTTTAATTTCATCCAACTCTCCGTTTTCCCATCTGTGTGAAGATAATTTACATAAACAATGACAAGTTTGTAGGTTTTTATTGAATGGTTCAGATGAATAGTTTATACCGTTATAATTGAATCATTAGTTTAATCAACAATTTGTTTGGCACTACTACTACCCTAACACAATTTGCATATTATTTACATATTTATATTGATCTTGAAATGATATCAATATTCTTTACTCATTAGTTTCTAAGCAGAAGAATTTGATCAATCAATAAATTTTACCCATTAAAAGTTTTTGCTTGATTTGCATTGCACTCTATAAAGCTATCAAATTATCAAAAGAAGATTAAGAAATGTCTAATGTTCAGAATGATCAATTTTACCTTATAATTTAGTATAATTTATGGTATTAACCCTGATGATGATCAATAGATGTCGCTTTCCTTTGATGAGTTTCTATTTTGAAATCACAAAGTCATTTGGGTTAATGATAGTTGGATTCATTAGTCAATTTCTCCTCTTCGCCTTAACTGTCTGATATGATGTCTTGCCGTATGTCCTTCCTTATACATTTCCTAAGCTATGGAAATAATAATATTTTTAAAAATATATATTTTGAATTTGAAATAGTTCATAAATGTTCTGACCATTAATGGTCAGCATTCACCATGAATTATATTTTTAACATTTGGACAGACACAATTTAAAAATAATTAAATACTTGGAGTTACTTTTCAAGTATTCAAAATTATTTGTAATACTTTAATTTAATTTGGTGTAATAAATTTTCTGATTATTAACAAAGAATATGCCGGGAGTGTCAATTATCTCGTTAAAATTGCGAAGAAAATGTTTCCCTAGTTTATGTGTACCAGTATATTTGATAATCTGAAAATATAATAATTGGGATAAAATATTTATTTTATTAATAATAATTATTTCTAATTAATAAAACATATCTAAATATTTAGTCATTTTTAAATTATATATTTAAAAGTGTGCATGAACTGTAAATAAGATTTATTAACGTTGTTTCATTTGTGAATTTGGTTTAACTATTTCATTTTACTCGTCTTGGTATAAGAATTGAGCATAAAACAGGTATGAGAATTTTATAAATGTGACAGGTGTTTTTTTATTCAATTCTTTTATTCTTCTCTTCTATCTAACAGAACAGTCATTTATTTGATATAGTGCTATAGATTTCTATTCTTTATGTAACGATACGCGGTTTATTTTATATTTGGGGTTATGTAATTGAATTATCAGATAATAATAAATAATAATAAACACAATAATAA
>PXIH01S0000851.1:0-13132 GCA_003024985.2 Euperipatoides rowelli
AATTGAAAAACAAAAAGTTATATAATCTAAACAACCCAATATTTTAAACAAAATTATTTTAAATAGCAAAATTCTACCTAAAACAATTGCCAATTTTGGGCAACAGGGTACAGACCAGTTTCCTTAGAAAGAAATACACCTGAAATATCATATCCATCATTAAATAAGATCACAGATACATTATTAGTTCCATAGATCAGTGGTTCCCAACCTTTTTACATATGAGGACCACTTTTCCAACTATATAATAAGTTGCGGACCACCAGCTCATGCACACACAAAAAAAGATATAATTATTTGATGAGCTTTTTTTTTTTTTAGTAACACCAGCTTAAATGTAATATCTTAATGCCACCCTGACCCTAACTACAACATGAATATAATAGCAAATTAAAGGATCTCTTACCTTAATCTCACCCTGTCCTAAATTCAAAATAAATATTAAATCATTAAAAAATAAGTAATAAATAAAATAATACATTCTACTGCTGATAGAATGCAATCCAGCCTCTGATTTGCTGATTTTGAGCTTGAGAAAATTGCATATCTGGGATCCAGACGCTAGCGCCTTGCAGTGATTGGAATGTGAAACAGTTTTACGTGTGACATTAAGACATTTGCAGTATCGATGTAGGAGAAGGAATAAACATTGTAACAAGTAAAAACGGTAATCTATCCTAAACAACCACAAAGTAACTGTTCTATCATTTTTTTTAATAAAACTATATTCAAAATAAAACTAATTACATTATTTTGTTCATTCTTTTAACAAATTATTGCATATCTATATATATGCTGTCAGCCTGTCACTAAAACTTAAGATTTTTTTTTAATTGATAAAATAGCCACGGAACACCTGAAAATGTGCCGCGGACCACAGGTTGGGAACCCCTGCCATAGATGACTTGTCCGCCCCCAGCACAATCGGTGAAACAAGAATTGAGAGGATGTGGTCCATCAAGGAAGGACGAGTCATCATTGCACTTAGATATCAATTCAAAAATATACATAATTTAAATAATGCTGTAAATAAAAAATATATAAAATGTCAGTTTTTTTTCCTTATTCAAAATTTTTATTCTTCCTCTCAAAAACTGATAAAATCAAATTGCTTGCGAACAATCCTGAGGGACTAGAGATAAGGATTCCTTAGTCAACACTCTATTTAGGAAAAGGCTGTTCGGTGCATAATAATTATAACTTTCATTCCCTGAAAAAAACATTCTAGCATGATATATCTCTCATGGAGCTTTACCACCCGGTAATCATGAATATCCAGTGTCTTATCAACAAAAATGCAGGTGCCCCTCTTAGATGTCACAGCCCTGCCCTGAAAGACATGAAACTGCCTTTCAAACAGCTCGAATCCAGACTTCTGCTGCCTCTTCAACTTTGTCTCCTGTACACATAAAACCCTAATTTGATTCTTAAGCATATTATATACTCAAGTAACCACTTCTTTTTAGCAAAAGAATTCAACCCTGAACATTTATAGAGGCTAACTTGATAGAGCTGGAACTAGCTGCCATTGATCACAACAATAATGCGGGCAGTACTAGCATACATGTACACAATAAAACAGCAAGAAAAAAAAAACAATAATCAAAAAACACATCAAAAGCAAGAAAGGCAATCATCACAATACAACACACCTCATATAGTGTAGTGATCCTCAGCAACAAAGGACCAACTACACACACACTAAAAGATAAAGGCCAAATACATAAACCTGAGCAAAAGGCCATACATACACGTGACTCACTAAACATGACAACACAGGCCAATGTAGAATAGATTGCACCACAACCAAAACATCAAATCCCCCAAATAGTGAGAAGCAAGCTCACTGAAGCAACACCAATGCATTGCCAAAGTATACCAAACACTATACATGACAGGCATATAATACATATAATTACACAATAGAGCAAAACACACATAAAAGGAAAAAAACACAGTACCTGAAGAGATAGTCTGACCTACCCCCATACATCAACAGCGAGTCTGTCCAGCCGACCACAACCACACACATCAAATGCATAAACCTGAGCAAAAAGCCATACATACAGACACATGGCGCACTAAACGCAACTACACAGGCCTATGTAGAATACATTGCACCACAACCAAAACAAAAAAATCATAGACCCCCAGTAAAGGCCAACCCCCAGTATACCAAACACTATACATGACAGGCATATAATACATATAATTACACACCAAAAAATTACAATAAATAAAAAAATTATGGGCAAAAATGTAAGCTGGGAGTATAATATATTATCATACGAACGGATTTATTTACAACCAAATTTAAATAATTTTTTTACGGTACAATATTTAATTTTTTTTTGAAAAAGCAAATCATTTCATAGTCAGCATTATGTCACTATAAAAGTCCATTTTTTTCACACAAAAAATAAAAAAGGTATGGACAAAAATGTAGACTGGGGTCAGTTACTGACCCCCCCCCCCTCCTCCATTGCAGTCGATTGTTAAGGACTAGGCTAACATCACACAATTCTCTGTATTTACCGAAGAGCTCAAGATACAAATCTTTGGTGATCCACGAATGCTAACCTCCGCCTCGGAGAACGCACCCAATAATGATGAAATTGTCTGATATATTTTTCAAATTATGTAAAACAATATGTGCTTTATATTTTTTTTTCTTTTCTTTTTTGGAGGCTGTACTGAAACTAGTATAATAAAGAACCCAGTTAATATAATAAGTAGAAATTAATTATTTTCTTAAAATCATCAACTTTCTAGTATACTGTATGTATACTTCATTCTACCATTAAGAAGTCGATTAAATTTAAAACAAGCCTAAACTGAACATAACAACTAGAGAGGATAAATGAGGTAAGACAGGGAAGTAAAGAAAAAGCTAGAAAAAATGGGAAAACTATTTATTTTTCCAGATAAAAATGCAGGTGGGGGGGGGAGGGTGATATTTTATTTTATTGTCTACATCTTGTATAGTTATATAGTCTATTTTGCTAAATGTCTACATGGTTCAAATAATAATAATATACCACTAATTATTCCTTTGTAATATTTTCTCTCTTTGATAATATGTTTGTTGTTTTTTATAAAAATATACAGAATTAAAGTTACTAATAAATAAGTATTGTTGGTAATAACTTGGCAAACTATTTTATGAAACAAAAAGCATGGAATAAAATTATTCATTGAATAATCTAGCCAATAATGAAAGATCAATAACAATCAAAAATTTTTGAGGTCCTTATAAGTCTAGGAACCATAACTAAAAATATTGAAATTGTTTTTATTGAAAACTTTACTCATAGATTGATCTTGCATTGGANGGGGGGGGCAGGGCCCCCTTGCCCCCCCCCCCATATACACACCCTTGCCCACAGTACCTGAAGAGGTAGTCTGACCTACTCCCATACATCATCAACAGCAAGTCCGTCCAGCCGACCACAATTCACACATCAAATGGAACACAAATCAACACAGGTAGGGTTATCACAAACATGATGCATATAGTGTCACATAAAAAAATGCAATAACAATCATCTTCTATTGCAATGAGCATCACTAGGCAAAGAAAATCAAACACCACCACTGCATCATCCATGTCACATAAGATACAGGCACCTCAACAGGAAGTGAACTTCAGGGCACAGTTCCAACATCAGAATTGACAATACTCTGTAGCTGGGCATCAGGTTTCAATGCATAGTTCAAAGAGTCAGATGACACATTACTCTCAGCAGAGCCCACAAGGACCAGCTTAAAACGCTTGGCATAATCACACCAGGACTGCATATTTGGTTTACTCAACATGGCTATCTCACACTCCATCTGATCGACAAGAGACAGAGTCTGAGGTCTCAAGCTCAATTGCAACTCAATAGATGCCACATCCATAGCTGCCGGTGACTCAGCTACTGGAACAGCAGTTCTAGGTTCCTGCAACAGTGCATGTTTATACAGATACTGACAAACATGTATCCGCACCACATAGTCCCGACAATGGCCACACCATCTGAAAAGACATGAGGCCACAGTGTGGGTATCCATCTTGCACCTAAAGCATAAGGGTTTTCACAACCGCGACCATCCACGCAGGCCACCAGACTCAATCGCATAGGGAATAGACTCCAGGGTTGTATTGGCATCATTTTAAGAGAAATAAACACAGGCACTGTGCTTATGGTCCTAGTTTCGCTGATCTTAATGCAAGTAGGCCTTAAAGTAACCACTTCACCATACAATTTCAAAAGTTGAGCAATTTCAATAAGCACACTAAACTAGAGGGCCTGAATGAAGCATCCACCAGCACAAAAACTGCAGATGTTGACTCCACCAATGAGGATTAGCGACAAATTGGCTATAATGTTCTCCTTATAATTAATGGCAACTCCATTAGCCTGTGACATGACTAATAATAAACAACTAACAAGCAACACAAATGCCGAACATGAATATCTTTTTGTTTTAAATTTTAGAAGTGAAAAATGTTCAGCATTTCTAACCAATCTCCCAGTTAAATCTTTTCTTTTTTGAGTTAATAACTGCGGGAAACACTTAAAAAACTGTAGTGAGAAACCGAAGATCAAATTTTCTCTTCTTGATTCTAAACTTTGTAAATCACAAACCTCAAGTGCGTGCTCGTATGAAATATAATTATTTCCCAAAATCAATCTCAAAGTTCTTTTTGGTATTGCTTCTATAGATGTAATTTGTTTTTTGGTCAAAGAAGGAGACCAAACTGACACACAGTATTCCAATATTGATCTAATATACAAAATATAGCAGAGGATAAGCGTTTTATTATCAGCACCCATCCTTTTTAATCTATAAACAAAGAACATTTTAGAATTAGACTTGGAAATCATTGATTTTACTTGATTGTTCCATTTTAGATCTGATTGAATTTTAACACCTAATATTGATACACAGTCTACTTCATTTAGCAATAAATTATCCAATGAAACATTTGAACGATATTTATTTTTACCAAATTTATGTATTAGTAGACATTTCTGTGGATTTAATGACATTTTTATTGCATTTGCTTGAGAAGACACAATATTAACCGTTTCTTGAATTTTATTCATGTTTCCATTATTTATAACACTCATTATAGTCATATCAACAAACTTGAGATGGTCCTCTGTATTTTTTTGCAATTTCATCTGTTATTATTGCAAATATGATTCCCCCAAGAACAGATCCCTGAGGGACACCATTAGCACAGTAGATATTAGATGTTCTTGTCTAAATCACTACAAGTTAGACCCTACCCAATTCTATAGTGAAGTGGATTTACTCTAACACTGTTAGGAAGGCTTATTCCTTTGATTGACCCAATTACAGGAAGATAAAAAATGATGTATCTCACACATAAAATGAATTAAAAAAAAAAAAAAAAAAAAAGCAACACAACCACCTGAATCTTTAAATATAGGCTACAATCAACCCTAGATCAAGAAATGGCCGTGATTTTAAATTTAACATTGTTACCTCTATTTGATAAGCTGCAATGTTACAAACAACCTATAATAAAAAAATTATCAAAAATTAAGATTATAATTCCACTTGATTCAAAAATAATTTAACCTCACTAAAACAAATTTACTAAAGTCAAAAAATAATTTCACTTATTTAAAAAATAATTTTAGATCACTAAAATATTTCACATGTTAAAAAATTTCACTTAATCAAAAAATAATTTCACCCAACTAATTCATTAACCACCATTTTGAATGATTTAATTTCCTTCAGCTAACAATTTATTCCATCATCCATCACACTCCACAATCACGAGATGCTAATACTGATAGATTTCATATTTTCATATGCCTCGTTAGGAATAAAATAATCTTTAAAGCATGCGACTTAATAGATACACATAAACACTTGAATGAAGCACATGTATGCTATTAGCAGATATTCAAACACATCTGCTAAATACTGCTAATGTAAATACCCGGATGAAGTACAGATATGTAAACTTAACCTTTTAACCCCTTAGTAGGATATATGTTATTATGTATACAACTATATGATGAAATCATAGCATATTAATCACAAACAGATGAAGTATTTCACTTGAAAAAAATAAGTTCAGCTGATTAAAAAAATTTCATATAGTAAAAAAAATTCACTTGGTTAAAAAAAATTTACTTCTTAACTACTTTGAATCTTATTTTATTTCCCTCCATCACCAATTTATTCCATTCCAAATCATCCTCTACAATCTTGAGATAATCCTGTTAGTGATAGACTATTATACCTCATTGATAAAATGATCTATCTATTCATTAGCATATTTTTATAACATGTGACTTAGTAAAATTTAAAACTATCATGTGATGACAGCATCTTATTAGCATATATTCAATCACACATTTGTTAAATACTAGAAAGTGATGTCAGACCATAACTGGAAGCGACAACCTACCGGAACTGATGTCATCAGACACACACAAAAAATTATATATTTTTGCTAACAAGACGTGATATCACACTTGTTTGCAATGCATATAGGAAAAATTCAAAATGGTAGATATGGTATACTGTAATAAAAAATGACATTATACTTGTTTGCATTATGGGAAATATTCAAAATACTGAATGTAGCACACAGTAACAGGAAGTAACATCATCACTTGCAAGGGAAAAAAATTGTGCAATGCTGATAAATTTAGTGGTCAGGTTTTTAAATGCTTCCAATGTAAATACCCGTGTGACCATAACCAGAAATGAAACCAGACCTGCCAACCTGGTAAACCTTAAACTATGAAGATCTACACCAAAAATTCAAACAATTGGCCGAAATACTAAAACTTTATTAAAAAAAAAAAAAAAACACCTGGGGGGGGGGGGAGGTGAAATGAACATCAGTTGGAGTTGGAGAAGGCCAGGGGCAGTACTAGAAACTTGTAATAGAGTGTTGCACTGACAACCGGGGTCCAGGGACCAGTCCCTTGTTGGAGGGGGGGGGGGGATCAGAAACACAACTCCCTCCCCCCAGAGCTGGAATTTATTTATAATTGGATATTAGAAATTGATGCTAAATGATATATTTCACATATTATTTACAAAATAAAATAAATTTTATCAAATAGGTATGATGGATTTGAGTTTTTTTTATAGGCATTGAAACCAAAGTAAAAAAAATATTCTTCAAATCTATCAGATACAAATAATACATAAATGTATCAGATACAAATAATACTTAATAGGATATATTAGCTAAATATTTGTACATTATTTGAATAAAAAGCTAGTTGTATAAAACTGATATTGATATTAATTAAAGAATTAAAATCAAAGATGATTAATTCTAAATTTATTAAAAAAAAGTAATAAAAATATCATTTGAAATTAATAAAACTAACCTGGGGGTGCTATTTTTTATAAAAGCTGGCATTTTTTTTTATTGTTCATGAAATTCTGTTTTTTAGTCACTACTGGTATTCAAAATTATTAAAATTGAGAGAATTGTTTTCTGAGAATTGTCTAATTCTGACCAAAAGTTTAACAATGTTTAGGACAAATCATTGTTATGATAAAAAAACTAGAGGAGGAGGAGAGAATAAAACAGTTGCTGAAAGGTATTTTGTTAATGAATCATCTTGGGCCTAATTAATTTGAAAAATATTTTTTTTTTCCTAAGGAAACTTTTAGCAAAAGAATCTGATGAAACATTTAAAGTATTGTTTATTAATTTTAAACAGAAATATATTTCCAAAGTTTTTAATTGATTTGCTAAAACTAAACTCTTAGCAGGAAAAAAAGTGTCAACTTTTCACAGCTGTTAAAAACGAGCACTAATCAACTGTAAATATATTTGTTTATGCCTGTGTAAGTAACACCATCATTGACTCTTGGTATACAAGGTAGCTCAGATTATAAGAATTGTTTACTTCGATGAGCNGAAGTTATTATTCATTGTCATTGAATTAAATAATTGAAGGGCGAGGTGAGGGGGGAAAAAGTACAAATTTATGTTATACATTATACTGTAAAAAACAGTGTACACTGTATATTTCTACAATTTAATCAAACTCTGTTGAATAAAAATATAAAATTTGAAAAATCGTAAAAAGCATTAGCTAATACGAAAATCATAGAGTATTGAAAATCTACATTTTACGATTAAATAGTAAAAGTTGGCAGGTATGTGGCACCCTACTGGAAATGACAATAGTTGCACAAATATATATATTTTTCCTAACCATAAGTGATATCACTTGTTTGCAATGCATTATGGGAAAAATTGAAAATGGTGAATATGGACTATTGTTAACCAGAAATGTCTGGCTTGTTTATAATGCACAATGTGCATATAAACATTAAAAAAGGTTAAGTTTACATATCTGTACTTCATCCAGGTATTTACATTAGGAGTATTTAACAGATGTGTTTGAATATATGCTAATGAAATGAAACAATAGTTTTACAATGTATTTTACTATACCTTCCGCTATGCTATACTGTAACTGGAATCACACTTGTTTACAATAAACAAAAAAGACAAAATGATGGATTTAACACACAGAAAATGGAAGTGATGTCTCATTTGGTTACTGTGTACTATTTCCACATAAAATACGAAAAATACAATAAACTTCAAATCACAGAGCACAACATTAATAAACCCATGGAAACAAAATGAGGTTAATATTAACCTGTTGTGAGAAATTGCAAATGTTCACATTAAAAAAATGAAAATACTGATATAATTTTTACTTTGTCTAAAATTGATTTGTCATATTTAGAAATAACATTTTGAGGTTTATGAATGCTTATTTCAAGTTCATTGATTCATGTGTATTTTTGTGAAAAAATGCGTATTTAATTAATCAATCTGTTACATTCAGTGAATAAATGTTTCAAAATTCAACTTTTATACCAATATGTATCAAAATATCAAACTGGCAAGTGACGTCAAGTCTATAATTTTGCCAGAAAATTTTTGCGTGAATTCCAGTTAGCAGTTATCTGACCAGCGAGCCGTTTTTATCACAGACCAATCACAATGTAGATCAGTGATTTAGAAGCCGGGCTTTTTTTTCAATCGGTGGTTTTTATAATAGGCAATTCAGAAGACAAGTAGGCTGAAAATAAACCTTTAACAGTTTTATTTGCATTAAAAAATATAATCTCTTTAATGTTTAAGAAATATTATTAAAAATTTTTGGAAATAATAGTAAACAATTTGTTCTCATTATCGCGTAAAGGTAACATACAAAAGCCTAGCAAAATTTTGGTATACACAAGATTTTATCTTAATATCGATTTCAACTTCAATCCCAAGAATTATCTCAAAATTTTATGGATTTTATATTGATGTGAAGAAATTAACTTTTTTCTCTGTTCTTTTTTTCTTCAAAACTTAACACGTTTGTTGACTATTTTTCTAAACATTAAAGTAATGAAGTCACGATGAGCGTCTGGATCCCCCGATAGGCATTTTCCTCCAGCCCAAAACCAGCAAGATTTTATCTTTTGGCTATGTCAATTTGACGTCATAGGCCAGTTTTTATATTTTGTAAATATAGTAAAAACTTACGAATATTTATGTTTTAGATAAAATATTCGAGGTAAAAATAAACATAAATCAATTAAATAAAAATTTTAAAAATCATTCATAAACCACTTTAAATTAATTACTAGATCTCACTTTTGTTAGTTTAATGCAACTGATAATGAAGTTTGAGAAAATAGAATAAAAATATGTTTTTAATCATGTAATTAAAAATAAATACAGTATTTAATTATTTTATATAATTGAAACTATATATTGACGTAGTACTGCATTTTTTTAATGTTTAATATTTTATTGAATACAGTAAGAAGTGAAATGTTTTTCTATTCACCTTATTCAAGAACAAATTAATGGTTTCTCACATTGACGTCAGTTGTGAAATAATGCTAAAGGAGTTAATGTGGAGTGTGGACAAAGAGATACTTCGTCCATTAAAGAATTTATGTGATTACTTCATTACTGAATTAAACTTTTATAAATATTTCTATAGCTTATTACTAACATTAAATATATTTTACACAGAATGTTTCAACTGGTGTTTAGAAAACGGAACGCTTTGATTGGTCTTATAGGGACAAGAACTACAATTGAATTTATATATCCCAGAGTGTTGACTTTGATGCCACTTCAAACTGTCTTTCCTGTGTGACTTGAAATCACACAATGGACACTGGAATTTAGTATCGTCATGAATTTCTGAATGGATTTTGAAGAAGCGAAGATGGTTGCTTTTATATTCACACAGGGTACAAGAATATTTGTAGTCCCCAGAGTGAGACAATTGATGATGTTTGAACATTCTTTTAGAATTTGTCTTGTAATCACATTCTGTACAAATGAATCGGAACACAGACAAGTGGGACAACAGATGATTTTTAAGGCAAATAACTGTCTTGGTCTTGTAATCGCACTGCAAACATTGGTAACGCTTCTCTTCGGAATGGACCAATCGGTGCAACTTGAGAGGGCCAGTCTTATTGTTTTTATACTCACATTCTGAACAATGAGTGGATTGGTGAAATTCAAAATCGCTACTATTCATGTAATTACAGTCACATTTTGCGCATGTAATTTGGGGGCATTCCGCTGCATGCTGCACTTTATGTGCTTTAAAATCCTTCTTCTTTCTTGTCTTGTAATTGCATTTTTTACATTCATATTTGGGTTCCCCTGTATGAGTTTTTAAATGCAAATTTAAACTATGCATGCGGTTGACCTTGTAATTGCACATCGTGCAATGATATCTGTACACGCCAGAATGAATACTCTGATGATGTTTATAAGCTTCACCTCTAGAGGTTTTAAAGTCACATTCTGAACAATTGTATTTGAATTCTCCCAAATGAGTATTTCGATGCACTTTAAATTGATACTTAAAATTTGATTTGAAATCACATTCTGGACAATAATAGCGGTACTTATTAGGATCATTAGGTTGATTTTTGAAGGTATTCTGACTACTACTGGCCTTAGGTTGACTTTTTGTAACATCAAATTTTGATTCATCGGAATGAGTTCCAATATTGATTTTGAAATCATCTGTAATATTGATTTTATCTTCATGCTCGCTATAGGAGATGTCTTTATTTATGGAATGACTCTGCTGATGCTTTGTAAAATTTTTCTCGGATTTAGTTTTAAAATCATATTCGGAACAATGTAATAAGTTTGTTTTAGAATTATTGTTCATATTCTTTATATGTTCTACTCTGAAATGATTGGTTAAGTTTGTCTGTAAGTTTGTTTGGAAGTTACATCTGGAGCAGTGGAATAGATGTTCGGAGTTTCGCTTTATTTGATGTGCTGAAGTGACAAAATCTTTCTTGTTTTCCAGTTCACTAAAGTCAATACCCTCATCTTCTGTATATTCCAAATTAACCTGTAGTACACCTTGCTCAATCATTTGATTAAATAAACTATAATCATTCTCTTGCTTCGTATTCGCTTCTTCTGGTTCTATTTTAACCAGAGATGAAGGTAGATTCATTTCGTTAACTGAACTATCTTGATCATTTGAACAGCTATCTTCCATTATGCATTCAAGTTTCACCAGTTGTAAGGGTAGAGTCACTTTATCGAAATTTAAATTCTGATATTTATTGAACTCATGCTCAGAATGAAGAATTTTCTCTTTGGTAATGTCATCCATATTAAAATGTCAGATTGGTTTACGTAGTTGTTTAAATGTATTCAAGAAGTGTATCATCTTTTTGATTACTATTGACTAAGATGTATGTATATATTATATTTCAATTTTATCCTGATAGTAAATAATTAATTTTTAAAAACTTTATAATGTAACAATTTTTTTTTGGGAACAATTTAAACTTTAACGTCATTATAAATAAACGATTCTATTTTATGGCCAAGCCTATTCCGAAATTTATTAAAAAAAAAAATTGTTGCTTTCAAGATTAATTTCAACATTCATTGAGAAAAAATTACTAGGAAACAATTCTGGACACCATAATTATTGTTAATTAATCGTAATCAAAAATTGAAAAAAAACTTGGATTTAAATAGTGAAAATTCTTAGAGATGGTAAATATGAATGTTGCTTAGCTACTAAATAAATTTGGGTTGACAAAACAAATTCAAGCAATAATCTTATAAGTCTTGTTGGCGTATCCCTAAATGAATATGTGTGTTTTTAATGATTATATTTAGTACTGCATTTTTCTATATCATTATCCAAATATCTATTTTAGCAATTGTCAATCTTCACTGATTTGCCTTTAGGCAATTTTTGCGAGATGTACATAATAGTACAGTAAAATAACTAACTTTTGAGGGATTACAATTTCGGCAACTTTCTTTTAACAGGTTTTTTTTTTGTCATGTCGAATTCAGATCAACATTTTTGTGCTTTTTAATTTTGTCTTCAACATGCTTGATTTTTCACTTCAATTATTTCGTTAAATTAATTTGAATATCGTGATTATTATATCTTCATAATCAAATGTATCCTATGAATAGGATTTTTAAATAGAGTTTTTAAAAATGTCAGATTTTTTTTTTTTTAATTCTACTTCGGCTGTTGTATAAGATGAATATAAAACAGGATTTAAAACGAAAAAAAAAATACTTCCAGTCTATGCTTTGTAAGCTTTGATTGTCTTCAAACAATAGGCCTATATCAAATAGATGAATAATGCTATTATTAAAACATATAAAACACAAGTTTCCCTACAGCAATTATTATTCTGATTTACTTCTCAAACCATAGAATGTCAATTATATTTAGAATTATTATTACAATTGAATGCTTCTAGCAGATGTATTGATTTGCTTCATGATTCAAACCGTCTTCTGAAGAATTAGAAGAAAACTGCTTTGTACGGTAATGTGCATAAGAAAACTAGCTTGAAACAAATCTAATAAAATGAAAATGAGCCCAAGATGTCTTATAACAATATAAAATTTGCTTCATGTAGTAACTTGTATGGTATATTGTTCCACCTCCGTCATCAAGAAATAAACACTTAATATTATCCTCTGATTAACCAAACTATTCCTTCATGCTCAGCAGGCTTTCTCAAAAATTCGGTTATCAAGTGAATGAATAAACATTATATCTTCTGAGGAATTAAAAAAAAATGG
>PXIH01S0000855.1:29942-41244 GCA_003024985.2 Euperipatoides rowelli
TTTAAAAACAGAATAGATCTCCATTAAATTTCAAATAATTATTTTAGATAAATGCTGTCGGTGAAAAAGTTTAAGGCTTACTTTACCTATTAAATTAAATTAACAAAAATATAAAAATTTAAAAAAAACAGATTAAATTTACAAAACTATACGGCTACTTAGTTCTCACCCATTAGATTTGCATAGAGTGAAAATAGCCGGAAGTTAGAGAGGTCGTACAATGACATTTCACTCGCTGTCATCACTTTTGAGGGCTGCCTATATTGGAGTGTGTATCACGTGACAGACTTTTTAATAAAATATTAATATAAAATCAATGGAACATTAAATTTAAAAAAAAAATAGAATTTTTTTTAAAAAAAATAAGGAAATGAAATTGATAGTTTTTAATTTTCACTATTTTATGATATTCATCTATTAAGAACCAATAACATATACAGTAATATAAAAATCTAAGGGAAATAGAGGTCCTTTTTCGATAAGAAAAATTGAACTCTACTTTGAACATTTTTCTATAACATGCTCTCCATTTACCATATCATTCTTCAAATTTGGCTATTAAATAGAAATCTTTGTATTTAGTATGTTCAGCTGGTGGATTTTTTTTTAATTTCTATCTTAAAGGTCTGATAACTATTTATTTTTTATTTAAAGGTTGCAGTAAAGAACAATGTGGATGTGTTTTACTTCAGTTGTGTTGTTCCAATGAATGCATTCTTTACAGAGGATGGGCAAATGGACAAGAGAGTATTTTTGGCAACTTGGAAAGACATTCCTACTCAAAATGAAGTGCAATACACCATCCAGAATGTTAATCTTTCTGCCGGTATATACTGCATATTTCTTTAATCTTAATATTTATGACTTATTTATCATATCTTTTATTTAATTTTTATAGTTTTAGTGTAGTAAATTTCAAACTAGGTTAGATAAATACTGTAAGTACAAACATCTTACTAATTAAGAATAAATCTTAATAATTGCAGATATATTTTAAATGGAATTAGTTTTCTATTATTGTATTTTTGTTGCCAATCATATGGTAATATTGACAGCTTTTAGCCATCTTTAAATATCCTTCATTTCTTTCCCTGCTTATTCCATAGCTTATCTATTAATTTTTAATCTAAAGTAGAGAGTAATTTCTCCCAACACTTGTTACCATAGCCCTTGTATTTGTAATTTTAAAATGAATACCTAATCCGTCTTACTACTGTTAAACATCTTTATTATTTGTCATCCCAGACTATAAAAAAATGTTATAACTTTTTAATGTGGAATTTAAAAAATGAAAAAAAAACAAAACAAAATAATGAAGGTAGATACTAGCATTGAACTGATATTACTATTATGATACTTTAACCTGATATGCCATGGGAAACTATTGTTCTGAATTATTTAAAATTTATCTTTATTTTTTTTTTCCAAGTATGATTATCATAATCATTAACTATTTGTAATTTTACCCAAAGTGCTAATTTATATACTGTATATATATATATATATATATATATACTGTATAACAGTATATATACATACTGTATATATATATACTGTATAACAGTATATAGGCCCCAGTGGTATGTAATGCATGCCAAGGTAAACTGGGATCTTGAAAGGATCCAGAAGAGGACAAGGGGTGATAATATAGAGCCCTTTGTCAAGGCAGGTGATTTGGGAATCACAGCAGCTCAACTATAACTTGTATAGTACAGTATATACTTTGTATACTGTTTATATTGAATATGCTCTAGGGCTATATACTGTATATACTGCATATAGTATATACAGTATATAGTGTGTGTACTGTATGTGCTTATATATTGTACATTCACAGTATACTGTATATAATTATATATTTAATGTATGTTTAGCTCGGGGTCCCTGAACCAGTAGGTGGTGGTAATGGTGGTCTTGGCGGATTTGGAAGTATTGGAAGTAGTAGTACCACTGGTCTGCTTGGAGATATCTTTGGTTTTAGCTCGCCAGTCTCATATGTTCTGCCTAAGCAGGTAAATAAAATATTGGGTAAACCTGTAATCAAGGTTTTTTTTTTATTCTGTTAAATATCACACTATGTATATTAGTTTTGCTCAGTATATTTCAAATAATATGTAACTATTTTCATAACAGGTTTGGCTAGCCGCAACCAAAGGAAAAGGTTTGGAGATCTCGGGAACTTTCTCCAGAAAAAGTGGTCAAGTTTTTATGGATATGACTTTTCAAAATAAAGCGATGCAGGCTATGTCTGGCTTTGCTATTCAACTGAATAAAAACAGGTATTTTAGTACCAATGAAGTGTCAAATTAATGCATACATTGTATATGAAGAAATAATTTAGGTCTTATAGTTTTCAGATTTCCTCACATTCTACAGTTTCTTATTCACTTTTCTTGTAAACTAAAAAATTATGGGCAATAAATACTTGTCTGATAAAGAAATTTTTATATCATTTACAAACAAACAAATTATCCGGATAACAACAAACTGTGGTTCTATGTTGTCCCTAGTTCTATTCTAATATTTTGTTGTAAAAACTATAGTTCTATCTAATGTATCCTTAGGTTATCCGGTTATAGGTTATCCGATCATTAAATACAGTTACAATTATTGAAATTTACTATTTGATAACCATCGATATAATATTTTCTAATAAAACTTTCCATAGCTATACGTTTATAATTTTTATCATCATTGATAAATTCCCACACAAACCAGGAAATCAAAAGTGTAAAAAAATGTAATTAAACTTAAAATAAAAATTTTCAAATAACATCCATTTCAATAGTTGAAAATTTTCCAAAGCAAATAGATTGTCAAATGAGAATCCGGAAAATGACCACTCGATTGCATTTAATTTTCTCCAGATTAATAGTTTTGTTGAAATAACTACGATCGAGGAAATGAACTTTTCTTTAAATTTTTAACTAGCTTAATGATAAAGTCTTATAAAATACTGAAACACGAATAAAGATATATACATAGAACATATTTTTATTTTTAAATTATTTCATATTGAAAATGATCGTTTATGCTCGACAATTGTCTAGATTAAAAAAAAAAAAGTCAGTCACTTTGTTTTAGTGGTAAAAATAGAAACCTAGAAAGATGTTACA
Source organism: Euperipatoides rowelli (assembly GCA_003024985.2). Taxonomy (NCBI): domain Eukaryota; kingdom Metazoa; phylum Onychophora; class Udeonychophora; order Euonychophora; family Peripatopsidae; genus Euperipatoides; species Euperipatoides rowelli. Next base: position 33,059 of record PXIH01S0000855.1, read on the forward strand.
GTATATATACTAACTTTATAAGCTTTCTACTTTGAATTATTTAACAAATAACTTGACAAAATTAATATACTGTTCTTAGTTATGATAATGTGTTGGTTCAAAATTAATTGCTTTTATCAAATTATAGAAATAGCCGGATAATTCTAATATTTTTAAAAATCCCTCCACCCGGGATGTTTTTTTTTTTTTTTTTNAAATTTATTATAAGACATGTCCCCAGTTGTAATCATAAATCTAAATTAAAATTAACAAATAAATATTACTACCCTAATAAAATTCTTTGTTAATGTATATAATAGCTATGCTAGCTACAGTAGTTAACATTTAGATAATTTTTTTCTAGAGATCAGGAAAATAATTATAGAGCTTTCAAGTGTTACGCTTTAATAAATATTAATATAGTTTATAATACTTAACTGATTGCTAATGTAAATTACATGTAAATCTTGTATCTGAGTGTAGATTTAGAATAGCTGTTCGTCAAATGTCTGCTCAAGAATAGTTGAAATCTACGTAGGCAGGAAAAAATTCTGAAAATAAATATTTATTTTTATTTTTAAACATTGTATACATTTATTGACCATTTATTAAGTAATTTCTATTGAATTTCATTCATACTCATTGTATATTCTGTATATTAAATGCTTAGTAAAATAGTAGTGCATTAACAACTTGTACTTAGTCAAAGAGGTATGTAATGAAATTCGATCGACAGATCAAAAGCGATTAAAATTGTATAAGAATGTATTTAATTTTGAAATTAAAATGAAATATGTATGTTGTTTTAATCTCTAAATAATTGTGATAATAAATTATATAAATTGCTTAGAATTTATAAGGTCAGATGCTATAAATATGCTCAGGGTCATGTGATCTACAAAGTTATTTACTATAGAGAATTATCACTATAACGAGAACAGTTGCTACAAGACTGCATATAAAGTTGGGATGAAAGGAATATTCATTTTGGCCGGATACCGAATACTCGACCAAATATCTGTCCTATTTATTTTTTTAGTCAAAACATATAGACAACCTTGAAAGATGTTCGATTTTAAGCAATGCCATAGGGGAGAAAAAAAATCTCTTCTTTTTTTTTTTCATTCATTTTGCTTAAAACTAGTAAAACACATCAAATTAAATCAATGTTTTGTATTTATTTTAAATGAACAAAATTTGTCCGTAATATGTAGTCATAAATAAATATAAGTGCTTATTTTTTTTTTTTTTTAAATCCTGGTATTAATTGATCATAATAATAATCAGATTCACTATAATGTAAGTTTTATTTCCAAATTTACATACTGGAATTATAACAAAAGTTAAAATATTTAAAAATTGCTTTGTATTTTTTTTTTTTCATTAAAAATATTGTGCTGGTGTTTTGTTTATTATAACATTGTCAAGCTGGTTAAGGGACATCATTTCTATGGTAACCACTAACCATTGAGTCATTCACCAATCAGATGCTGAAAGCTATCCATAAACATCTGTTTCTGAATTCAGAGAACTGCCCCCCAAACGTTAGTTAAAACTGATATATTTTTTTTATTTCTTGTAAATTTCTAATTTTTTATAGCTAAATTAAAGTTATGTTTAAAATAATCAAATAAGCTAATTATATTTTTTTAAACTAGTGTTAACTACAGCTTGTAATTTTGTAATAGTATTAGTTATTAAATTACTAAATTAGCTTCTCTGCATTCTTTACTTTTATGTTTTGGCTCCACCTTTATAAGCGGTTCAATCCTATACCTTGACTGACGTGAAAAATTAAAGAAAGATTATAAAATAATAAAAAAACTTAATTTATGTAGGCCTAAATCGCAAAGTTACTTTTATGACAAATTATGATGTTAAAAAGCCAATAATAATAAGTAGCTAGCTTTAAAGCAATCTTGTTTTTTCTTCTCCCCACGCAATAAGGCCACGTTCTTGAACCAATCAAGAATGAACAAGTGTGACGCAGCTGCTTAGAAGTTCTCGTAAAATATTAACGAATAGATTATTCTATTCAAAATAATTAGTTGACAAAAAAAAAAAAGACCATGGCAGTTTTGTAATGAATTTGTAAATTCCAGGGCACAATATAATACGGTTTATTTTTCTCTTTTTTTTTTTAAAACAGAATAATAATCAGCCTTACTTCCCCTGAATCCCATATGATGTATTGCATTCATAATAAAATGCTAGCGTGTCTTCTCCCCGATGCATTCATAAAAGTACACTAACGGAATTTGAATTTCTAAAATACTACAGGACCACACCTTATTTTCTAACATTTATTTAAGGAAAAACTCCCTTCCCCACTTGTTTAATATATTCAGGGAGATGACTAATATTTGGCCGAATACAGGTCTTAAAAGGCCGAATACTGTGAAACCCGGACGAATACCGAATATTCGTTTCATTTCTAATATACAGAACAAATTTGAAAGGCCCCTCCAAACTCCAGTTTTAATGCTATTTTACTCCTGTTACAACAGTTACATTTCATACAAATTCCTGATAAAACGAGCAAAAATTGAATTTCCATTAATTCTTGTTCTTTGTATTAAATGCCTTGTTTGAAACAAAATTTGTACATTCAGTATGTTCTTTGTTATTAAAAGCTTTAAAAGAAGGAAAAAAAAAAACCTTATAAAATAGATTTTAATCTACATTAGCTGAAGTCCTAGCATATGGGATATTCACATTATTTACTTGCAAGGGGGGGGGGGGAAGGAATCACAATAGAAGTTTCAGGTATGTGATGCTAGCACAGCTTGATTTATTAGTAGCATTTCAAAAGTTTAATTAAACAAAGAATTGATTTTTTTTTAATGTCGAAATAAGTTTTTATGATAGTCTTTTGAAACTTTCTGTAACGAGAGTACACTGTATTTCAAATGTAGCTTCAGATTAGCCTGTAAATTTTAAATTACATAACCAAAATATGTTTTTGAATTTTTGAAATTTTAGAGGAAATAAAAAAAAAATAGAATTTTTTTTAAAAAAAATAAGGAAATGAAATTGATAGTTTTTAATTTTCACTATTTTAGATGAAAATATTTTTTTTTGACAGTTTGCCTCATTGTGTCTCTTATTTGAGTTCTAATTTTTNTATTTTGCATTGTTAAGTTTTTTAGGTTTAAATTTCCATTTTAAATATGTAGCCTATAAGTATATTCCTTTATGATTTAAATTCATTTATTAATTAGCCTTGTAAACGACGTATGAATCATTTAACAGAAATTAAAAATTATATTGTGAAAAGTTTACTCTTGAACCACAGAATAAATTATGATTCAAATGACACTTGGAGATCTCAAAAAAAAAAAAAGTATTATCCATGAAACGTGTCACTGTTTAAATTGAAGTTCTAATCTGTTGACATGTTTTTGACTTGATTTAAATTTCTCAGATTTAATTTTTTTAAAAAACTTTAATTTGTCTAGATGCAGTTTCTCAAACACTCCAACAGAATAATATCTTTACAATAGCAAAGCGAAATGTGGAAGGTCAGGATATGTTATATCAGTCTTTAAAGTTAACTAATGGTATTTGGGTTTTAGCTGAGCTGAAGATACAACCCGGCAACCCTAATTTCACGGTAAGTTGATTTGATTTTTTTCCCTGCCCTCGTGAATTTGACAGGCTTATACATCTTTAAAATGATTATTGTGAAATTAATTCTTCATTTATTAATAGAAGGAAAAGACCAAAGTTTTTGGGGGGTTTTATCTGGACCTTGTAACATTGTTAAATTTAACTATTTAGCAATATTTTTAAAAAAACATTTTGCACAAAATACTATCAAAAATTATATTTTTAATTAAATTTTTTTTTTTCCAATTGAAATCATTTTTAAGCATTCCTTGAATATTTTGAAAAACAACTGTCTAATTCCATTTTCAATATCTTTACATTTTTTGCACTTGTATACATTTTTTTATCTGCTGTATAAGTTCATATTTTTTTATTTAAATTTTACTTTTATATTAGGCCAAAAAAAATAATATTTAGTTTCTCAGGCAAAGTTTTATTAACCAGACTGATTTCCAAGAATTTATATTTTATTTAATTTTAGCANCTTGCTGGTTATTTTTTTTCATTAGGACATTCCTAACTTTCTTCAAAGAGCTTGAGCTTGACTAATTGGCCAGGCGCAACACAGATAATTACTAAAAAAAAAAAATTTTAAAATGCATAAAAAAAAAGTTATAAAGTGGTTTATTCCTAACTTTCTTCAAAGAGCTTGAGCTTGACTAATTGGCCAGGCGCAACACAGATAATTACTAAAAAAAATAATTTTAAAATGCATAAAAAAAAAGTTATAAAGTGGTTTATCAATGATTTTTTTTTAATTGATTTATGTTTAGTTTTACTTAAAAATATTAGTTTAATTAATCAATTTGAAAAATTTAAACTGAAACATAAAAGTTTGCAAGTTTCTACGTAGTTTTAAAAAAATAAAACCCTATTGCTAACGTCAATTTGACGTAGCCAAAGGATAAAATCTCGCTGGGGGGAAATGCATAATCTGGGATCAATACGCTATCATGCTAGTCATGAATTGATACGTTATTGTTTAGAAAAATAGTCAACCGATGTTATTACTTAAAGTTTTGAAGAAGAANAAAAAACACAGAAAAAGTTTTTCTTCGCATCAGTATAAAATCCATAAAATTTTGAGAATTATTGGGATTAAAGTTGAAATCAATTTTAAAAAAAAATACCGGCGGGTGTTATTAACTTGACACGATGAAAACAAAATGTTAACTATTATTTCCAAAGATTTTAATAGTATTTCTTACATTCTTAAGAGATTATCCTTTTTTTTAATGAAAGTAAAAACTGTTGATTTATTTTTAGCCTTCATGTGTGTATTTATAATAAAAACCACAGACTGCAAAAAAAAAATCAAACTTTGCATCATTGACTGATCTAAATTCTGATTGGTCTGAAGAAAACGGGTGTCTAGTCTGACAATCACTTATTGAAATCCACGTGAGATTTTTCTGGCAAAATTATAGACGTGGCGTCACTAGTAGAGTTGACATAAAAGTCGAATTTTGATGTATTTATGGAACGAATATAAAAAATTGATTAATTAAAAAAGCATTTTTATACAAAAATACATTAAATCAATGAAGTTGAAATAGGCATTGATAAACCACTTTAAAGATAAAAGTAAGTATTTATATTCCTCCGTCTGAGATTACAAAAAAAGTTTAAAGTATACTATCGCCAAAAAACAACTTTAGCTATTTAAAATGAGATTTTAAAAAAAATGATTCATATATTTTTTAATTCTCAATTATGAACTATTTAGTTGTTCTTTTTTTAAAGTGGTGAATTTGGTCGTTTTTTTCTGCTCGCCATTCATTTCCGATTTGCCATTTTTGTGTACAAGCCAGTGACATCATTGAACGTCTAGCGTACTCCATTCTACCTGGTAAACAATGGTAAAGAATATAAAACATGCCAATTTTTTATATTTTTTACTTCTCCAGAGAAATATGCCTATAAANATATTTTGAAAAACAACTGTCTAATTCCATTTTCAATATCTTTACATTTTTTGCACTTGTATACATTTTTTTATCTGCTGTATAAGTTCATATTTTTTTATTTAAATTTTACTTTTATATTAGGCCAAAAAAAATAATATTTAGTTTCTCAGGCAAAGTTTTATTAACCAGACTGATTTCCAAGAATTTATATTTTATTTAATTTTAGCAATAGTTAAGTATTCTGCACATTTGCCTAATTTTTTTTTTTTAAATTGATTCAAAACCATTTAATCGCTGGGCAAAACATCCATAGTTCAATATAGCAATTTTGATAGGATAGCAACATTAATGTTAATAGAAAAAATAAAAAAATGCTTAGTTGAAAGTTCAGTGTTTCAACTCTCAAAATAGTCATTTAACAAAGCTAGGTAAGCAAATACAGTTATAAAATTTAAAGCTATCTGATGGGTTAATTGGTAAACTCAGTTATAGATTTATTATTTCAAATCAATTGCTACATGTATTCACTGAAGATATTGCTACATGTATTCACTGAAGATAATCAGACCAATCTGATTTAGAAATAAGAATATATTACGGCCGCTAAAGAAATCAAACTCATTGTTATTATTTTTATTATTTTTTTTGAGGGGGGGGGGGGGGGAAATCATCTGACAAAAAAAAAAACTAAACCATCAACCCCATTAGGAAAAATGGATATCTTCAACAAATTTAATAAATATCATCATGCTATAGCTTACCTAATAAAATTTATCTCACTTAGCAAAAATTAAATGAGCATCAAGTAAAAAATATTACGCTAAAGTAATTTTTGAAATACAGATCAAATTTATATAATAAAAAATTGATTAATATCAAGAAGTATATGGAGGTCTGAACTAACATAAAATAGGCTCAAATTATTAGATGTTCAATTTTTAAAAAAAAAAAAAAAAAAATGTAGCAAGTGAATAAAAAGCTAAGAGGAAAACTCAAATTATTTTTAAGAAATAGCCTAGATTTTCTCCGGTATTAAAATGAGTTTTAATTTTAATTACCAAATCAATTCTTGTAGTTTTAATCTGAATTACAAGTCTTATTTTTACAGAGCATAAAGTTCAAATTAGTAGACAATTGAATGTTTAAAAGTAGCACCTGGAATTAAACGTTAGCAAAGCCTAGCCAATGAGATATAAAATAGAGGCCTAGCAGATGAAAATTTTAAAACTAATACTTTTGAAAAATATACAGTATGAAGAAGGGGAAATAGCATAAATTTGTGACTGGAAAAACAATACTAACAATCTATTATTTTGGTATTCATTTTTATTAATATTAACATAGTTTTCTCGGTGGTGGGTAATATGTAGAATATTTAAGCACAATAAAGAATCTAAACATTAACAAAAGAAAGGACAGTTTTTAAAACAAATGGAATTTTCATTAAAACGAGGTCTGTTATTAAAGCATAAAGTTAAATTCAAAATTCTTAGGGAAGGTAATATTTTAAGGCGTTTTCTAAAGCATCTCAAAAGGTAGTGCGGGCAAACTGAGTGATATCAAATAAATGGGCACTGGGGTGGGCAGCCACCATATTGTAATATTTAAAAACAAGTAAAAAAACAGCAAGTTAATGCTTGACAAAAAAATAATAATGATAAAAGACTTACTACGGCAAGGGCATTTTATTTTAATTTTCTTGCTCTTCTCTACAGATGCAAATAGAGGAACCCGGATTAAAATTGCCATTGTAGGTTGTCGAGGGTAAAAATTGATATTATAGGCTATCAATTGGAGTGGCCTATGTGAAATTAATATTAGTAAACAAATTTATTGAATAAAGTGCAAAATCTAAATCCATAAGAAGTCTGATTTTATTAATATATACATCATATTAAGTTTTATAATTTCCAATGTTTTGCTTAATTACTTACTGTATATCATGTAAATAAGCTTTGTTCTTGTATTTTATTTTAAATAGTAATATATTTTTTATTTATTTACCTTTAAAATCCATTTTATGTATTTTTTTGTAATATAAAACTAATATATAGTATTTACATAGTGAGGATAATTCTAACTATTCAGTTAAACTATTGGAATCCTCTGTATAACCTAACAAAATGTCTCCCCCCCCCCCACACAATTTATTCTTAATCATTTTTTCCTCTATGTAATGGAACTAATTTTAATCCTCCTAATTTAATTGACATATTTACAGCAATATTTTTTATTTAATTACATTTTGAATTTCTAATTTGTTTTATTTTTAACTTTAAATTTTATTTAAAATTTTGACTTGATATTTTGACTTGATATTTCAAGCAAATGGTTAAGGGAACATAATTTGAGTGACAAGGCTCAAATATTAGATATGGCAGGGAAGGTAAATAATTGCAGTAGGAATGTTTTTGCCTGATAAGTGGTACTGACATTCTGTCGTCACACAAGGGTTGAATTTAAACTGCTGGGGTAGGTGTATGTTGTTTTTTTTCTCTCTCTAGAGCCAAATGGCCATAGGTGGGATGACTCAAGAAAGTGAAGTGGACGCAGTATTTACAAACGGGAAATAGAACAACAAGAATGTGAAGGCCCCTAGTTTTTAAATTTAAGCTAAAGAAAAATTAGTAAACTAAAAGTCTGCAAAAGTAACGAGTGGATAATAACGTTAGCCGGGCCTAGGAGAAGTTA
>PXIH01S0000858.1:5608-15855 GCA_003024985.2 Euperipatoides rowelli
CTAAGAGCAACAGAAGTGGATTTATTTCATTTTTTAATCTTTGTTAAATATTAATTAGTCAAAAATGTAATTTGTAAAAATTAATGCATTTTTTTTTTTAATTTTTTGACCGAACGCTTGCCTTAAAAGGGTTCACAAGAGGGTGACCTTGATGCCAGCTTTTAAGTAGCAAGGGTTGACTGTGAACGCTTTTTTTCTTTGTACAACATTATTGTCACTGACCGGAGGCAAGTCATGAAACATTAGTGCTGAATCGTGTGCCATCCTAGTTTTTAATTATTGCTTATTTCATCGATTTGGACTATTGATATTCTTTTTATACTCTTAATATTTAATTTATTAACATGTTTTTTTTTAAATATTAAAATGTCTGCAAATAATTTTTTATGCTCAAAATATGTTAAAAATAAATGTATATAGATTGTTTTAATGCTGAATAGTCTGAATTGCTACTCATTTGTATTGATATAATGAATTAAAAAAATAAATCATAAACAAAGTAATTAAAAAATTAAGAAGTTTACAAAAATTAACAAGAAAAAAATAAACTATAATAATAAGAAATTTATACATAAAAAAATAAGAATTTTACAAAAAAAAGTAGCAAGAATTTTTTCAAAAAAATAATAAGAAATTTACAGAAAAAGTAGCAAGAAAAAACAAGAAATTTAAAAAAAAAATAACAAGAAATTTTCAAAATATAACAAGAAAAAAAAAGCCCCTTTATTATGATGCATGGCACAAAAAAAAATGCTAAAGTGACATCTTTTGATAAAACTGTGAACTTTTTTTTTTTAAATCTCAGTAATCTCAGTAGAAATTTGAACTGAAAGAAAATCAATATTAAATAAAAATTTACTTTTAAAAATTTTATACTTTTTTAAAAGTTGGGTAATAAATTAACATCTTAGGGTGCAGATGTTCTACACTGGTTTAGCTAGTATGAATTATTTATAGATTTACTGTATCCTGGAATTGAGAAATTAATAACACTAAATAGTCATTTTTTTTTTTATCTTCAACTAATTTTGATAGAATAACAATCTTTTCAGTATTATAATCTTATGAGAACTCCTAAACAGCTACATCGTGCTTGTTCATGCTTGATTAATACTGGAAGAATGTTTCCTTTTTTGGGATGAATGTTTAAATGCTTGTGGAAAAGAAACAACTAACAGATTGTTTTAGAATGATACTGTAATTTTAAAATAATAATTTGTCATAAAAGTAACTTTGAATTTGCATAAAAAAACGAGTTTTTTTTTTGTAGAAGGGGATTTTATAAACTTTTTTTGGTTTTTATTTTCACATTAATTGACTTCAGTCACATTTGTTAAACACAAAGCAATGATAGAATTCAAAACATTACTTCAAGCAAACAAAACAGTTTTACTACTTATTGTTTGTAAGCAATTCATCTCATACTTATAAACTACTTTAGTAACTAATATTACAAAATTACAATATATTTTCTATTGCTGTCATCTTGAAATACTTCTATACTGTACTTCGTTAATTTTTATTCCTTTTAAAGATAAAAAAAACAAAAAAATTGTTTGGGGCGGTACTCAGAAAACAGAAAATGATTGGTCAATGGGTTGCCATTAGTTATTACAAAAATAATTTGATTACTGTGAAATAACATGACAATATTTTAAACAAAATATCAACACAATATATTTTTAATGAAAAAAAAATTATGCCATGCTAAAATTTTAATTCAAACTTTAAATATAGCCTAATGTGTTTTAATTTATGTACTGTAAATTGGCAAATAAAATTTTTGTTATCATATCTATGAGATTTTAAAAAAAATGGCTAACTTAAACAGATTTAACTGCATATTTTGTTCAAATGAAATAAATACAAAATATTATCAATATTATTTATTGACTAAATACAGTAGATTTATTGATTTAATTTGATGTGTTTTAATAGTCTCGATGTCAAAAAACAAAATGGAAAAAAAAAAAAAGATTTTTCTCTTTATGGCATTGTTTGAAATTGATGTCTTTAAAGGTTGTCAATAGGAGATATTTGGCCCTGAATATCCAAATTTGGCCTTTGATAATGGCTGAATTTGGTACCCAGCATTCAGCCAAAATGAATATTGTTTCATCCCCAATCATGATGGATTTTACTATACACACAAGTTAAAATCTGCCAAAATTCCACTATTTTTTTTATAAAAAAATGTAAACCTGCATTAGAAGAGTTTAACTATACATAGTTGACTATATGTAGTTCATCAGCTTTTAAAGCTTCATACTAATTTATTTATTAAATCATTTAAACATTGAAAATACATTTGTTAATTTATTAAACTCAAAAATTTAATTTTGTGTGGTCAATTATAATCAAATTCAGTCTTCCCTGTCACTCATTTTCAGCTTATTCTAAAATGTTATATAAAGTAAAATATGTTTTAATATGAAGTAAAATATGCTATAATATAAAATAAAAGTTTTCTAAGAATAAATGTACTCACGTATTATTTTATGAAATATGATTAATGTTACATATTACTTTTATAAAGTGCATTTTCAAAACACGCTCTTTATGTATCAAAAATATTATTGATTGATGCGACATCTATTGTATAGCAGAGAAAACAAAAATTAAATTCAGTACTTTTATGTACAGTATATAATAAATAAATAAATGTGCCTATTCTGGTTTGAAAATTAATAACTTCAGAAATAAATGTGCTCATGTGAGACATGTATAAGCAAGTAGTGTTAGCCCATATCAGACTTGGGCATATGCTTTAAGTGGTTAAACCAAGTGGAATTATTATTTAATAATTTTCTTACTGTACAAGATATTTGTCAAAATATTGATAATATTGTGATTATACCGTTGTATCACCAACATTAAATAAAAGCTAATAAAAATCTAAATCACTTAAAGCCCACATATACATGCATAAATAATTAAAATACTGCACACTTTAGATCATAGTGGAAGTTGAAGGCCCAAGCAAATGGATTTTGAAAAATATTCCAACTAAAAATAAAAATTCCAATTAATTTAAAACTATGCTAAATTAAAAATATGATATAAAGAGAAAAAGACTTATTTTAAATAGTTTTAACAATGTGAAAAGGTTAAATATTTAAATATCAAAGAGAAAAAAATAAGTTCTTACTGTGGCTATAAAATTTTTAGTAATGAACTCATATAGTCTCCATGCTTCACCGCCGAGCTCATTCTCAGATGCGGATTTCATAGGGGTAATCGGAGGATGATCACCGGCATCATTACCTTTCCTTAAAATAAAAAATAAATAAAATTAAGATTATAAATAAATAAATAATAGATATTAATATTATACAAATAACTATATATGTAAAATAATATAATGTAAACCCTATATCCTGAAAGAAAGTATAACATAAAAATGTAATTTTAAAGCATAGCCAGCTAAAGATTAAATCAACATTTAGAAAGAGACAGAATAAAGAAAATAAATAATTAAGAATGATCAATTTAATTTAATACAATACAATAAAACTACATCAGGAGGACTGTGATATAATTTTGAATAATGGCACGCACAACAAGAATCCTTTTTCCGGAGAAAAGAACCCGAACTGAAAAAATAACGGCTTTAAAGGAAAAGGAAGAAACAGGATAAAAGAACCTTGTTCAATAAACTGTTAGTAAGTCTATCTTTTCTTGTAAAATTCTCATTACAGAGTACTTACTCTCCATTCAATTGGAACCTTCAACCGTGAGTGAAGCGCACGCCTGACTTACTATGGAAGCACTGGAAGAAGTCCCTGACTACAAATATCTGAGAAATCCTACTTCGGAAGCCAATTTCTCTACATCCAAGCTTAAGCATTATTCATCCTGTAGAAAACCTCTGTGATTACGCTAGAACCTCGCCTCTTGTTGTACCAAGTAAATTTACTTTGTCGTTAAAAACTGTTCTTTGAAGAATCAATTGTATGCCTTTTAATGGCTGCTATGCTTTTTCCCTGATCACAAAATCTCAAATTCAGGTGCTTTTCCCATTTATAGTCTGAACTATTATATAATATGATTATATTCCTTTCATTAGACTTATTGCATAGACATTAAAATTATTATTAATTTTATTTATAAACATCTTGTTTGATCTGTTCATTTACTTGTAATCTTTACCTTATCCAATCCATTGGTCTCTATCTCAATCCATCCTTTTCCAAAGGCTAACTTGTAAAAGGCTGAAATAATATTTTTCACCTCCACTTCCCACTCAGGTAAATTAATAATCTTCAATCATAAAACCCTTTTGCAATACATAATGGTAATAAAATGAATAAATGTTAAATAAAAAAAAATTTTATTTAANTCCTTTCAATAGTCTTATTTCGATATTTTATTATATACTGTATAAAGTATTAACTTGAGTTGCCTATACAATGTTTATAATGAAAAAACAGCTATCCAAAAACAGCATACCCTTTTTTCCCTTGAAAAGATACTTTATTAATTGTCTTTAATATTTTAATAATTTACCTTTTCAAGGAAAAAAGGGCATGCTGTTTTTAAATTGCTGTTTAAATAGCTTGTTTTTTTTTTAAACAGGCAACTTTTGTATATTTTATATTATTAAGCTAGGGGGCAAGCTCTTTAAAATAATAAAACATAATTAAAAAATAAATAAATCATTGTCATAACTAATCAATCAAAAATCAAGTAACTATAAAAAATAGAAAACATGACAATTTGTTTAAATTTTTGATTAAGAACGACTATCGCCCATACTAAACTACTAACCATAACAAATGAATAAAACTCAGATTACTAGCCAGCTAAAATCATTATGAGGGTGATATTAATTAACTGCAAGCTAATTATATAAACTCCGTATGAATTGTATGTTTAGTAATTTTGAAATATCCAATCGCATATCTTCCCATTGTACCATTTTATTCAAGATTTAGTTAAGGCATCCATGTTTTATAAATTGTATCCATGTCAAAACTAAATAATCAACACAATAAGTCTATTAAAATATTTTGTTGGATGTCCTGTATTTGTCATGAGCAGATTGGTCACCATGACACAGGTTTGAAATATCCGAAAAATACAAATAATATTTAAAGACATATAGAATATTTGTTAAAGATACTGTATTTTTAAATACAGAACACAGATGAACCTCTTCAATGCAGATGTTTTTTAAATAGAAAACATTTAGATGAAATTTTTTTATAAATTTCTTACTCTTGTGAGAAATTAAAATCATATAAAATCAATTACTTTACGCATTTTCAAATACTAAATGTTTATTTAAATAAAGGGCCCTATTTGAAAGATACAGTATCTACTTTTTTAAATAAATTTATTGCTTTTAAAAGTTTCATGGCAAATAACACATAAAACTTTCATCACTTTTTGAATATTACTTCAAAGCCAAGCAAAAAATTATATTTTATTCAAATAAAATAATTGCTGTTTTGAAAATATATCTGCGAAGGATTTAAATTTTATTTTAAAAGTCTATATACTTTTGTAAAGCCCCCTCCCCTTTTCTCTTTTATCAAGTAACGCTTACATTTATAACATTATATTCTTTTTTTGTTTCTCTTATCAGCTACACTGTTCAAATTATAAACTTTAGTTTGTTATCCACACTGGTTATATAGCAACTTGTTTTTAATTGTTAAAAACAAAATCACAGTTCCTGGAAAATTGTACAAATTATGATCTAGTGTTGTTATGTATCTTTGATTTAGTGGGTATTCCATTAATTTTATTACTATTTTTGTTGATTCGTGATTTAAATAATTTTACGAAATTGACATTTGATTATAAAAACTCCATATATAAGATTATTAAACTTTTAAAAATAAAACATTTTTAATCCAAATCTTTTCCTCTTAGCTGGATTACATTGTCATGATGATAACCAATCATTCCATTTTTACAAACTTTAAACAATAGCAGCCTGAAAATTGTCAGTCAAAGATATATATTTCTCTGAATTTATTTTGAAAATGATTAGCAATAAGGTGTAATTTAGCTAATTATTTGTAGGTACATTGATTATATTATTGGTAAAATGAAAACAGCCCTGGATAAATTGATTTTAGGTTATTTACATTTTCCAGGACTTGAAACATCTTTTATTAAAAATTTTGGGAATCCCTGGATTTTTCAAAACCATTGTGTTTAGCAAAAATTAAGTCAAAATAAAATGATTAACAGAATAAACTAAGATATACAGTAGCTATTTATAAGAAAAGTGAATCAACGTTTACGAAAATCATTAATATTAAAGCCTCATTATGCAAGAAATATTTTATTAACTTTTATTATAAATTTAAGCAAATTTATAATAAAAGTTATCCTATTGTTTACAAAAATCATTTGATTATTTTTACAATAAATATATTAACCAACCTGTGACTGTATCAATAGAATGAACTAAGCAGAGCCAATCTCATATAATAAAATGGTAACGGTCAGTCACCTTTATAGAAAAGCGAATGTGCAAGATTTTCATGCGATGCGATTTCGTGTTCTCAGATTTAGCGTTTATTACTATAAAAAACTAGAAATTAAATTATTAATAAACTAGCGTTTATCGGTTTGATTCATAAGTTTAGCTAAAACAAAATTTATTATTATTATTATCATTTATTATTATTAAACAATAAGATAAGATCTACTGTAATACAGATTGAGATAATAAAAACCATATATTTTTTTTATTTAAATATTTTGAAACATACTGTACATTCTTTCATTAAGCGATTTATATTTTTAATCATTTCTAAAATTTTAGGAATAGGTGGATGAGGATGGAGAGAGGGGCTAACAGGGGATAAAGGTATGGGAAAGGGGGAGTGGGAAATGGGATATCTAGAACCCCGTTGTATTTGAATTAACAATGGACTTTTTAGCCAGTTTATAATACTGTAAATGGTACCATATTGTTTTTGAGAAATATGTTTTAAACCGTCAAGAAAATGAACTAAGATTGAAACTGCCTTATATAGCCTACAGTGCTAAGGGTGGATTACCTGCAAATTATTGTTGTGTAATGCATATAAAAATGCGATAATAGGCATTACAAAATTTAAATTTTAAAGTAAAAGTATCAACGTCTCATTCTGAAGATTCGAGACAGAAAATCATCAGAATTAGAAAAATTTGTCAGGGTATTACTGGGCCAGACACCCTAATTGTAAGTGATTATTGTATTTGTTAGAAAACTTTTAGACTGCCATACTATTTATGACTTTTTAACAATTCCCATTAGATAACTAAAGGCTTATGCCATTGAACAAATATCTATCAATCAAAAGAAAAATGAATAAATAATTAATCTTAAATAGTCAATAATTATTTAGGTTTTTTTTTTAATTACTACCTTCTTCACTGATTCATTTAATTAAGTCAGATAATTTATTCAATAAATCAGTGGTATTTAAAATTATCTGAAATAAGAATGTCATACTTTACTACAGAATCTCCTATAAAGATTGTATTTGAATGTCTGAGGCCAAGTATTTTTAGTTAAATTATTATCAGTTTCAATATCTTCAAACAATAGCAGTGCTTATACAGATCTCTAACTAGGGCTCGAAGGGCTGATAAAGCTTTTGTTAATTATTAAAAAAAAAAAAAAATCAAAATTAGAATCATCAGTATAATGGTAGGCTTCCGATTCATTCTCAGTCCCATCTTTTTATGATAATGAATAATCATCAACTGAATTAAAATGATCCAACATTTGCATATATTGGAAATAACTGATTGATGCAGAGACATTTTGAACAACGGTGCAAATAATCTATTAAAAAAAAATTATAATTTGAACTGTGAAGCAGACTAGAGAAAAGAAATAAAAGAAATTTAAAATTAAAAAAAAATGTCATTACTTGGAAGAGGACATATCTACTTTACTATTTGAAATTTTAAGACAAAATCTCATCCTGTCTACTTGTATATAAAATAAATTCTCAGAATACCTGTATTTTTTTTTGTTTGAATAAAATATAATTTTTCATAAGTATTGAAGCAGTTTATAAATTTCAGATCACAGAAATGCCATTTTAACTATCTAATTACGGTATTAGCAATGTAGTTTAGTAGCAACTAAAAAAGTATGTTCCAAATGTCATGTACTTAAAAAAAATTGTGACTTTATAAACGATTGAATAATGTATAAACAAAAAGTGAAGAGATTTGAAAGAAAAAATAGACAGGATTTATATAAAAAGTTAAGAGTGGACAAATTGAGAATACTCGCTTCTATCAGCAGTGCAGTTTTCTCTAGGACTAGATCGAGATGGTTCATTTTAATTCCAGGAGGAGTTAAGTTATCTGTAGTTCATTATTACTCATTTTCAATAAAATGACAATTTAATAAATAACAACATAAATAATGTAAATGAATTTACCTAGGTCTTTGAATGCCTTCAGCTAAAAGACTTTTCACGTCTGTTCCCCAAACAGAGTTGGATGTTTGCTGACGAAGTGCTCCCCTAAAATGATTAAAAATAAATTATTCCTATATAAAATAATGAAAAATATAGTAGTCATAAACAGAAGTGAAATGCAATGAAAAATAATTAATTTGCCAAGTGGTCAGCTAACTTAAAGAAAAACAATACTGCATCAGTAGAATGTGTAATTGTTGAAAGTAATCTCTTCTCTAAGTCTTCCAAAGCAAAATTATCAGAATTTTTTACGAAATGCTTACTGCTTAAGTATGAAAATGCAGTTGGTCCTTTCAATGGCCATGATGTCGTTTAACTTGCTGAGTCCAAATTTTCCTAATTTTATTATTTTTAGGGAAAATGTGCATCGAACCCCCATATTGTTTTGTTCCGCTACAATTATATGCAACACACTTTTTCACAATAATAAAACGAAGTAAAATAATTATAAATTTTAGGAATAAAAAAGACGCTTCAATATATAGGCCAACTTGGACGATATCTCAAGATGAAAACTACAATAAATTACCTCTTTTGACGTCACAGTAATTAACAAAGAAACTTCCGGTTTGCTTTGTTTACTTTTTACCAGAAGTCAAAATATGAACATAAAAACAGTCACAATTTATTTATTTATTTTCTGTTCGCATTTTTAATGAAAATTTATTATTAAAAATGCATTCTATCATATAAACTTAAGTTGTTTTTTCACTGTATATACCCTTTAATGAAACATTATGAAATAGTAAAATATTTTTTTTTTATATACTGTATATAAATCTCCTTCACCCTCAATTTTTCTTTTTATTAACTCAGTGGCATCCAATAGTGTGTGAAAATTATTCAACTGTACTCAGAAATAGGGGCCAAAAAAACTGTAATTACTGTCTATTGTGGCGGAAGGAATTAGAATCAATAGCATGGCTTACAGAACTTTGTCGAAATTATAAGATACAGGCCATCTCACAAGGTAATTGTATTAACTTTCACTGAATCATTACTCTTATCAAAAGTGGTTGTATATAGTAAAAAAATCATAGTGAGTAAACAAGACATTTAGCTCTAAATATACTATATACAGTATTAGATTTGTAATTCTGATAAATCTTTCAGCACAATTAAGAAAATGAACTTAGGATTTTAAACATAAATATTTATTTTACAAAAAAACTTTAATAAGGCTCATATATCCGACAAACATTTTGGTTGTTAGCTTCCCCTTATGTCACTCTGTAATTTTTATTCACATTATGAAAAATATTATGCTTCACAAAGGGCAAGGGGTATCATTACATATGAACATAAATACACTATACATTTAATATACTATATATAGTACATTAAATATATAGTATCTATAATAATGCATATTTCTTCATGTCTATATATAGTCAGGGCCAGATTTAGACTTGAAGCCCTGGGCTACATCAAGTTTGGAGACCCCTGGGAAAGCTTTTGATAAGATTTTTTTTTAGTTGACTGGACGTTTTGTTGACTTCATGTCTGATTTGATAGCCTTTTTTTTTTTTAGCTCCGGGCTTTGTAAATTAGGAGGCCCTATGTTCAAATTTTTATAACCTTTTTATATTTTTTTGCCCTGGGATATATAAAGTGTGGAGGCCGAGGCCGCCCTGCATCATGAGTCCCTGGGCTACACAGCCCACTAATCCCATATATAAATCCGGCCCTGTTTATACTGTATAAATATACTACAGTCAGTCGATCTCAAAATACCTATTTCAAAATTAGACTGTATATACCAAATTAACATTATCATATCTCTAAAAATAACTGGAATAAGCATCT
>PXIH01S0000859.1:36082-50393 GCA_003024985.2 Euperipatoides rowelli
ATATATTTAATACACATTCCCACTGTATTCCATTTTTGAAAAAAACTGCACCACACTCCTCCTTTCAGCTTGAGTTGAAATGCGGCTCTTTCAAAAAATGGCTTCTCTCTCAAAATGAAGTTGCTGACCTCTGATGTATAGTGAGTTAATTTCTCACAACATATTTGTATCAAATATTAAGTTTGGAAATTAATATAGCTTTTAGGAAATCCGGGATGGTATAATGCAATCTTTATATCTCCTATACTCATGCCTAATTAAGCCGATTTTGAACAGACATTTGTTGTACAGGTAATAAAGTTCAGTCGATGCCCACCTCAGATGGTTATTACTACACAATCATGCCTAAAAATATTTAAGTAGTAGCCGAGTAAAATCCAAACCCTGATTATGGATTTCCTAATTTTCTCCTGTCATCCAAAATATATACTCTCCAAACCCCATCTGATCTCTTTTCTATAATTCTGAACATTCACAGATGCTGTTTATAAATTGGACATATAATAATAAATATTTTTGAACAGGTTACTTTTTCATTTAGGTACTGTACATGGTGTTTCACAATTAGAAGCAAGTTTTTGAAGAGAATAATTTTAAAAAAGAACAGGCTACGGTAAAATCTCATTATAAAAAAAATCCCAGGGGAATTAAAATCTATTTGTTATCTGACAAGCTGAGGAAGAAAAAAAAAAAAAAAGATAAAACCCAAGCTGATGATTAATGATTTTAAAGCAAAAGCTGTTGAAAAATATTCATTCAGGTAATTTGATTAAGTTAATAAATCAGAAAGTTAACCATTTCCTTTCCTAAAGAAAAATAATAAATAATAATGACAACACAGATTAAAAACAAACAAAAAATGTTATTTTACCCAAATCCATGTTTATTTATTGCAAGACCCACTTTCTATACTATGAAACAGAGTATTGGTTTATTGTACTTAAGATCATTTTGCATACAGTTAACTAAAATTTAATTATTTATACATACTGCCTGTTTCCATGGCCACTCTCAGTTTGAACTAGCATAGGTCAAAGTTGGGAACTCCAAATTATTGTAACATGGAAACAGGTTTTCTTTTCAGTTCAAACGCGAGCTAAGTCAGCTCGCTTAAATGATTCAAACTAGAAAAATCCCAAGAGTATTAACTGAACTAGACAGATATCACAGTTGTGGTTATTGGTTAGAATCTAAGCTATGTACGATGTGTCATCAAATTAAAGTGACATTTTAAAAACTAAGAAATGGCGGAGGGACGCAAGTTGTGGTTATGATTGGTAAGTCCTGTTAGCTCTATTTGTTTTCTAATCCTGAAAACATAACATGAGATGGGAGATGCCCATGGAAACAAAATTAGAATTTTGGAAATCTGGAATCCCCTACTTCCAGCTTGGTTAATTCGAATTGAAATTGACCATGGAAACAGGTTGATATCAGCATTTCTTAATAGTAGAGTACTTTATAATGTGATCTCATTTTAAGTGACTACTCCTATTAACATATTGTATGTAAGCTTCAAAACAAGTTCAATTTACTTGTTAATCACATAATTAAGGTTCATGGTTTTCTGCGACTGTGTAAATGTGTGAAAAGTAGGACCTCAAGCGGAAACTACTTGTGTCACGGAATACTATAATTTCAACATAAATATGTTACTAAATGTTTAGAATACTTTATAAATTAGTTTCATGATTCTTGTAATTTTCTGCTTAACAGTTCTTTATATTAATTTGTGTTACACTCAATAGACAATAATTAATACCCCCAATTTAGCAGAAATAGTTATGTCATATTTGTGTCGCAATAAATTCCATGGATGATGAGACGATCATTTAGCACATATAATAGCATTTTAATGATTACTTCCATATCATAGAAGCTACACTAAGGGAAGGTTACAAGTCGACAGGAAGAGAATGGGAAGAGAAAAGAAAAAGAGAAAACTGTGAAAAGAGAAAAGGAAGACCAAGAAGAGAAAAGGAGGGAAAGGCATAGAAAGGAAGAGAAGGGGAGAGAAATGTGAAAAGAGAAAAGATGGGGAAGAAGAGGAGAGGCTGAAGTTACTTTTAAATTTTTGCAAAATTATATAAGAGCAGAAATTGTTATATTGTTGTAAAAGAGAAAAGAAAAAGAAAAAACAGTGAAAAGAAAAAAGGGGAAGACAAAGAAGAGAAAAAGAGGGGAAGAAGGAGGAGGGGAAGGGGTAGAAAGGAAGAGAAGGGGAGAGAAATGTGAAAAGAGAAAAGATGGGGAAGAGAAGAGGAGGTGAAGAAGAGGAAAGGCTGAAGTTACTTTTAAATTTTTGCAAAATTATAATTATAAGAGCAGAAATTGTTATATTGTTGTAATAAAAATAATTTCCTTCTTTCTGACATTGTGCACATAATTACACTGTTATAAGTTACTTTAAAAAAAAAAAAAAAAGTCTTTTTTTTTTTTCTCGGAGTAAGAGGTTGGCCATAAAAGTTACCGGGTAAATGCTTTTTTTTTTTTTATGTATAGTATTTAATTGAAAATAATAATAATTTCTGATGCTTGATTTAAATAAATAATTGATTTTTTCTTAGAATTTCTTTTGTACCGTTCTCTCTCGGCAAATATTTCCCACCCCTCTCACTGATTAGTTGCAGTTAAGTAATAAACGAATAGCAGGCACTATTCCGAGCTGAAAAAAAAATACTTTAAAGTTCTAAAGAACCATCTAATACGACTTATGGTATGGTATCTATTAATAAAATTTTATATTTGCATAACATTTGAACTAAAAATTTAAAACAATAACAAAAGAATCTCTCTTTTAATATTCTTTCATATATTGCACTTTATTAAGGCAATAAATTTCATTTTATTTGTTTTGCTAATTTGTTAAAGAAAAGATAAGGAGTAAAGAGAGAATAATATTAACATGCTTCAGGCGGTTGTTGACAGTTTGATTTGAATTCGTTTGTATTGTAGCCGTAAAGTTATTTGGCTTTTTTTTATTTTTTTATAAATATGTAAGGAAGTGTGCTAATTTTTAACCTGCTTAATGGTGCCGGAACTGATTGAATGGTACTGGGTAAAGTGCATGACTCAACAGTGTCTCAACTGTGGAGAGTGTCCTGCGAAAGGGGCCCTAAAGAAATTAAAAATATGAAAAGCACAGATCACATTAAGTGGCATTCTAAACCCGATAAGGACAATGTGTGCTTCAAACCTTTTTTTTTTATTATTGTACAAAGTCTTTTTAAAGTAAATATATAGTACAATCATATACTATTGGTTTATTTTAAACAAGTATTGTTTGTTAAAATGTATACTTTTATAAATGTCGGTTTATGTATATGTTTCTTAGATCTTTTTAATAAGATTAAACGACAGTGAAATCATCAAATACTCTCACTCTGCTATATATTTGTGCTCGCTATGGAAATAAACAAGATTATAACGGCAAGGTCGACATTTATTAACGCATATAAGAGCAGTAAAAACATATGGCTGCTTGATACAATAGCCATTCTAGCGTAATATCAGTACAGTATGTCACATGTCATGCATACCTGTTCTATTAATAATTAACTAGTAATTAACATATTTAATTTTCCAATATACCATAATTTCAACCTCCCCCCCCCCCAAAAAAAAAATGTTTATATGACCTCTGACTTATGCTAAATTAATGCATTATTTTCATTTTTTTAATATTTTTTTTTAGTTTTCTTGGGAATTAAATCGTTAAAAAAATCATTTGGTGTGACTTTTTAACTGTTAACTTTTTGAAGCATTCCTACATTACAAGGAAATTTAATTATCTATCCAACATTATTATAATAATATACAGTACATACTGTATACAAACATACAAGGGTATTAAATATATGCGGTACATAATACTCTGACTTTAAATCAGAATATTTATATATTTATTCTAAAATGAAAATACGTTTACGACTTGTTGTTTTTAAAATAAACATATTTTTTAATCACCTTTAGCAGAGACATGATTTTGCTGGAGAAAAACATAGGATATTTTAACAGCAAATCACACCCTTCTCTCAACATTCATCAAACTCAAAACAATACAAGCAAGACGATCAATCAATTAGGGATTCAAATGTAATTACAATTTGCTATTTTAAGACCGTCAAAGGTAATTATTTTAAAGCCCATAGCAATAATTTAGGTGAAGAGATGTTAAATTTAAATAAAAAAAAAAAAGAGAGGAAAGAGAAAGATAATAAAAGAAATTAAATTAAAAATTAAACAAGCAAAGGAAAGGAAAAAGTAAAAAAAAAAAATAATAATTTCCTGCAAACTTAAAAAAAAACATTTAAAAGAAGAAAACTACCAGGGAGTTAATTTACAAAGGAAGGATTAGCAATCAAATGAGATGATGCCATTAAAAAAAAAAGTGTCATTACGTTTTATGAGGTAGTATAAAATGCCACCATTTTTTGAATTAACAAAGTAAAACGTCAATATACAGAATCACAGACTTGGATATAAAGAACAATAATGCTTATATAACAAACATTTTTACAAGTTCTGTCTCTTCCTATAAAAGCCTTTAATGGCAGAATGGGCCGCAATAAATCCTATTTACCGCATTTTCAACATCTGCACAACTATTTTTGTCAATAAGGAAGGGCTTACGGAAGTTGTGTCAAAATCATCTAAATCAATCAAAAAGGATTATTTCACCTCTAGATTATCATAGGGTTGGGGCAAAGTGGGTTTAATACATAGTAGGAGTTAGGGTTACGGTCAGGTTAAGACTGTAAATTTAAAAAATAATGCTGTTATCCATATGGTAAATTGGGACTTATTGTAGTCCATTTCTAGACGTTCGTAAAAAAATGATTTAAATAATTTATTTTAAATGATGACTAAACCAAACGATTCCACTTGTTAAAAAAAATTAAAAAAGTTATTGAAAATTTTACTCAAAACAGTAATATTTTTAATAACCACTGTATTGCTGTATTCAGATTAATCTGACATCACGGGTGTATAGAAATATCGTTGCTTGATATACAGTATCACCCATTAAAAGATAAGCAGTAAAAATGTTATACTGTTGTATCCTTAACTGTACAAATGTTATTTCATGTATTCATTTTTTTCATTTAACAAAAGTCAAAACAATATTGGATGCCTGGATATTAAAAATTAAGCGAGCTGGTTTTGTTACTTCAAAATATTTCTCCTTTTGCAAGATAACTCCGAAGACACATATTTTTAAGTTCTTTAGGCTCAGAACATTGATGGATTCGTCATTTGAAACTAGGAGTAATTTAAACTCTATTCAATTAAAAACCAGTGCCATCTAGTTTATCACCTGTAAATCTGCTTTTTACACAAAGGTCATTGATAATATATTTTGTAAACCGGCAGCTGGTTTGGAATGATAAGTTACGTTTTTTTTTTTTAAGTGAACATCAACCAATGATCAATCATGACCAACCTGAATTTCATCTTATACTAACTTGTGTTTCTCATAGGGGTAGGGCTTTTCCTATTTTTACATTTCTTATACATGTAACTTAACTTTTTTTCTCAAATCAACAAAACCATTTCTGCACAACTACATTAAAAAAATGGCAGGCTCAACAAATTCTATAATAATGCCTTTATTAATGGTATTTTATAAGCTTCAAAGACATAGTTATATTTTTTTCTTTCTCAAGCTTGTGACCCACCTTCAATCACTGCCATGACCCCTCCCCCCAAGTGGGTTATGACCCCCAGTTTGAGAAACACTGCTCTATATACATACAAATTGATATATGCACACCCATCCAGACAAGCAGACCCATTAGTACAGGAACAACTATCTATACATCCACTGATCTATACACCTAACCATCCATGTACACACCCATACAAGTATACCCATGATGCCTAGACAACCAACCAAACACATACCCATCCATCCAAACAAAAATTACTATTAATACAAGCACAACTACCCATACTATACCCATGCATCCATCCATACATATGCAACCATCCATGTACTCTTGTTAATTCATACAAGCACACCCATCCATAGACCTACCCATCGATACACATCCATAAACGCATACCCATAGATATACCCATACACATACCTATCCATATTCACACAACCATCCATACACCTACACACAACATTCAAGATATAACATCATTCAACCCACCAAACATGAATATTTTTCCTAACTTGAATTTTTTCAGGAGTGTAAACCAAACTAGATTTAAACTGAAAATGTAAGCCAAAAACCATATATTTAAGAAACAAGAAGTACCCCACTCCACCCCCAAACCAAAACTGGAAGTGACCTACTGCACATGTGCACTAGAAGTGAGCGAGAATCCGCATTTACCCCCAACTCACTATGTTTTTTTTTTTATTATTTTCAACTTCAAATTTTATATAAAGGATTTACATTAATAATTAATTTAACACTTAAAAAAGGATTATAATCAATTAGACAGGGGTTATTATTCTGGATATAGGCTATCAATTTATAATGATTGTAAATCCATTGCTCTCTCTCTCTCTCAAATGTTTAGCAGTGCAACATGAAATATTATTGTTTAAAAATTACCAGTGGACTATAATTTAAAATAAAACTTTATTTACAGTGCATTGGAAAAGCTGGTGTTAATCTCCTACAAGTATTAAGTAGACTTGTACTCATTAATAGATTACTAATTAATCATAATAATTGTTACATTTATTGCTTATCCGATAATCATTGATTAATACTAGCCATCTAATTGTTATTAGTGAGTAATGTTAAGAAAATATCACCCATATATCAATTTGGTTCATTTTAATTCTAAATTAGTTTAAACACAAAAAGATAAAATAAATGCAAAAGTATATATATTATGTTCTTACCAATACAACAGATTATCAATAAAAAGGGAATGCAAACATTTTAATTTGTTAACTCATTTTTTTATTATTTAGTTTGTGGATATAGTTGGCTAATGTAATATGACTACAAAAGGTTAGCCAAAATGTTGATTTTGAATAGAAGGGTCTAATACAAGGGTTTTCAACCTTTTTATAGATGGCACCACAAAAACCAAAATTCAAAAATTTTGTATTTGCATTAAGAGGAAAAGTCAACAATATTCGACTAATAGGATGATGTTATAAATTCTACATATGTTTATTCCATTTGTTTTTATTTTTCATAATTTCATAAATCGAAAAACAAGATCATCCATCTGTTATTTAACACTTTCAGCACTGGGCTGTTTGCTATGGTCCTTCCACAGAATACTGAGCATTTTGGATCATTTTTTAAAAAATTGTTGTTTATATATTTGTATGAATAAATAAATTCAGATCACTTTATTTTTTTAGTAAAATAGACTGGCTAATAATTTACATAAAAAGAACTTTATCAATGTAAATTAATTTTTTTTAATAATATCAACATATACAAATTTACGAGAAAATTCAAAAGTCTGACATTAACATTTTGATAATAATGTCAAATATTATTTTACTTTTTTTTAATTTATTTTATTTTACCAATCTACTTTAATTAATCTAAACCCCCTCTACCTTATTCTTTTTTTAAGACTAAATTTCTTACAAGTAGCCTAAATGTGTGTAACTGGAATGTCATTGATTGTACTTTGGTTTAGTGTGATCAAGCTCAACACACTCACACATACAATATATACTGTATATACAGTATAGAGAGATAACTTATATACTGTAGATAGATAATAAAAATAAAATAATAATTTGCAAACTAATAAAAATAAAATAAAACAATAAAAAATATCTGTATATATTATTTTCATTTGAAGACTTGTCAATTTCATAATCATAATTGGATTGTTATACAGTAACTAGATGAAAATTATCAGCAGAAATTACTGAGTATATTTTTGTAAATGAAAATGCTTCATAATTTTTTCTTTTTGGATAAGATCAAAGTGTAGTTTAGAAACATATTTATAGCTAGAATCGTCATTCTGAACCTAAATGAACTTTTCTAAAACTTTAGCTTGTCTGATTTTCATTAGTAGGAAAAGTGTCTGTAGAAACCTGTTCTTAATTAAATTTTTCTGTCAATTTAAAAATAAAATCAGAGAAGTAAAATGAATAAAGCAATTATCAGGCTATAAATAAATGCAAATTATAAATAAATCTCACAAGTTAAATAAAAACAATGAATTTTTAAAATATGAACGAGTGTAATTCGTTTTTCGACTTTTAGGGATAAAAGACAAAAACGAGTGAGATTCGTGCATCGTCTTGAAAGTGTCAAGTAGCCTACTACCAAACCGGCTTTCAAGCACTCTCATGCCAATGAACGAGAAACCCCAATCTAGCCAAGGTGGCGTATTCGTGTGGTTTGATCTACACTAACACAGCACAGTTCGACCTTGGGTCCGCTTCTGGTGTGAAAAACAAGTAATTATTTTTCCATATTAGTACACACCGGTGAATGTTTCTACTTACAGATTAACAAGAAATTTACAGAATTGAATTAAGGATCATGAACTAACACAGGATCAAGTTGGAAAATGGCCGCCTTCAAAAACGAACAATGAAGATAGATTTACTTATATACAGACATCAAAAGCATGCAATATTCAAATTTATTGTATAATCTCCTATATAAAAGAGAAAAATTGCCCTTCTGTCTTCTATACAAATCCACAGTTTACAAGCCAGGATCGTGAAATTGTACAGAAGGGTGTATTGAAACACGGCCGAGGCAACTAAAAAAATATGAAATCAAAATTAATTACGGTTAATTTTTAATTAATTAAAAACCGTTAAAATACTGGGCCAAGCCGGGTAGTTTCTATACAAATCGACAGTTTACAAGCATAGATCATGCCGGGTAGTTAACATCGTGAAATTTTACAGATGGGCATATTATAACACGGCCGAGGCAACTAAATAAATTTGAAATCTAAATTAACCCTTAAAATGCCGGACAAAATAAAATTTATTTAAAAAAAGAAAAGAAACCCCAATCAAATAAATAGTAAACAAAAGATTGCTAATAACATTTCAATAAATGGCTGAAACAATCTGGAAGAGAGAATAAACAAAGGTCAAAGGATTTACAATATGGTGACTATATCCTACTTACCCATTATTAACTATTATACCATTGCAAATTAATATCTTTATCCAATCTATTTTTAAAATTTTAATTAAAGTGCTTAATTTGTCTTTTCTTTTTTTAATTACCGTATTTAAAAGATTATCTTTTATGATAACATTTTAAATTAGAAAGTAAAATATTATCATAAAAGATCATCTTTCTTTTTATAAAAAAAAAAAATCCAAGAAGACAAATTAAAAAAAAAAAAAAGAATCCAAATCAGACCAATTTAAGTTTAAACAGCATTTCTTTCTATCAGTATGCATTTCTTTATGAAATCCTATACCTCGCCTCACCCTACTTTTTGTAAGTGTCACCCTCTCCACCCCTCCTTTTCTAAAATTTCAACTCTACATTGGATATTGAAATTTAGCTGGTAATCGTTGGGTCTCACTTTTAAGATCAATTCTGTAGATTCAGATTTCAATGGTCTATGGTTTGTTTAGTGAATGGATGTCCCAATCCCTAAACACCCCCATTTTCTTAAAGTATTACTTAACAGCACATTATATTATAAATATTTCTTAAGGTGCGGCACACATGGGAGATAAAATCTCTAAGAATTAGTGAAATTTGACACAGGCGATAATTTAGTGGCGAACGATAAATCGCAGAATTAAACAAATCGCAGAATTAGACTGCTGCACTATTTTTTTTTAAGTTTTCTCTCTCAAGACTAAAATCACAGCCAATCACTCACGACTGAGATGATGTGATTCACCAAACATGGTGGGATGCAAACTCAGCTTAAAACTACATGGGCCACCATCTATGAAAATTATATTCATAAAAAATATTTGTTCTGCATTTTTAATTAATAGAAATGAGAAAAAGGATTTCTCAATATACGCAAACATATATAAATCTATTCTTTTGGAAACCAATTTTAATATCAGTAGGATTAAGTAACTCTCGTAGAATGTGATTGTAGGTAGCATTCTTTTTCTTCATAGTCTTTCCCTTTTCATCAACAAGCATAACATTGTCGAAACTGTAATAATAGTAATAGCGTTCTCCTCATTGCTATCCATGGAATTTAACTAAGTTTGACAAGATGTAGCCAACAGGAATCACTAGACATCTAAACAATGCTTTCACTAAAATCTTATCATTTTCAAGAAATAAATTGGTTGTGTGTGTCGCATTACTCTGGCGAAATATCTCTCAGTGACAAAATTATCCAAATAGAGATTTAATTCTCGCAGATTTTACTTTAAGAAGAGTTCATAAATTTAAACAATGTTACGACTGAGTGCAACTCACATGTTCTTCAGCATAGTTTAAATTTCAATTCCATCTAAAGAATGCTGAAGCGATGCTTCATCCACATCACACTTCACAAAAACATTAGGGCCTAACGGTGGCGTGGAATTATGAAGTTCGCATGCGCATTTTAACTTTACAAGCACATTTTGTGACTTGATTTCATCGCTTCATCAACACGCCAAAATATCGATATTCTTATATAAATCAGATTTTGAAACTTAAAATATTCATAAAATGCGTATGCGAAGTTCATATCTTGACACTAACATGTTCATAAAATGTGTAAGTTATGCGAAGTTCATAATTCCTCGCTTCCGCTAGGCGTGAGTCACAAAACAGTTTTGTATGAATATGATTGCAACTGTTTGCCACTGATAGTCTGTAACATAACCTAAGTCAAGACAAGACAAAAAAATGTTTGGAATTTGTGTATTTGCTGTTCTAAGGTACCCACAATATTCATTCATATTTTCCCCAATAGTATTCTAGTTTAACATAGTACTTTTTGAGGTTGCATTTGGTTAAAGTTTCCACATTTAAATAAGTTAACTATGTTTTGAAGTGTCAAGCCTAGTTTCATTGGGTCTGCTTTAAATTGGTTGTTTATTGTGGTTTGCCAATTTGTTTTAATATACTAAAGCTCTTTTTCTTGATAGTTGATAACTATAATCTTCTTTATTTTGTACTCATGATACCTGATACCAGATACTCTGAAAATTAAAAATAATAATAGGCTAGCCTCAGGTAACAAAAACTACCAAAGCAGAAGCCATACACCATTTCTGGTAAAGCCTATTTCCCTTTTTGGTCACAGACATATCATTTTGACAATTTGTTGATTTCTAACTTTTATCTTTAGATTTAAATAGTAAGTTAATACTTGACAGTTTTGGGTTTCAGAACATAGTAAAAGGTTATTTTTAACCTATTGAAATTACAATGGAGATGCTAACCTATAGGTAGAACGTAATCTTAAATTTTTTATCCTTAGGAAATCTTAACTTGCTCATGTTCATTTTTCTTAATGTTTTTTTTTAATATTCAAATACTGTAACTTCCCACCTTAAGAATATTGTTTTTACAAATATTACAGATAGATCATCTATCACTGGTAAATGATTCTGAATTAAAGTCGCATTTCATTCAATTTGGCTTTACCATGAGCTAATTCAGGTGGCGTTTTGAGGTGTTCGGTGCAGCCTGTTGGAATACTTTCCTTCAGCAGTGTTAGAAAATTAGTCTGCCCGGCAAATCAAGGCTGTTAAATTTTAGTGGTGGGCAATTATCTTTTACCTAATTCAAGCCCAGCAGGGCTACCTAATTATTTCTAAAACTACACTACATATTCCCATAATTTAACTTATTTATGTTTAAATAAATAAAAATAAATTAATCACTATTCAAAACTCTTATTTTTAACTACTAATTTTTCTTTGTGCGTATATTAAACTCTCTAAAATAATCTATAAGATTTTTTATACAGGTTGCCCTTGGGCAAGTATAAAATATTGTGAATTTTCGAACACTGTTCAGGCCGCATCAGCCATTTTGCATATTTTATAAATTATGCACAGCATCTTCATTGTTTATGATTTTATAAATTAGACATTCTCGAATAAAGTTCATTTTAATTAATCAAATCAAAAATGTTATTTTAAAAGCACAATGATAAATAATTAACCGCTTTTATCGATCTACCGATTGTTCTATGATTACACAATATATTTAATTTTTGTGTTTTCTTCTAGGAAAATAAAAAATATTGAGATTTGTCCTCGTTACATCAAATGTTTTCATAAATGAACTAACAAATATACCATTTCATTTGTTACATGCGAAAGTAAAAAAAAACGTAGACTAAAAAAAAAGACATCCGTGCATTTATGGGTTCCTAAAAAGACATTAATTTATATTTTATATTTCGCTAGGTATCTCTTTACAATTTGACAAAAGCTACTGAATATGAAATGTTCCAATTCCAAAATCCCCCCTCCCCACCTGACCTAATCTTAATGAAGAACGTATGTTTCAAAATATACAAATGAAAAAAATATGTGGTTTTTATTAGCACAATTCTGTATTACAGTATATCTTATCTTATTGTTTAATAATAATAAATGTTTATGACTTTATGAAGTGAAATTGTTAATTATTTACTTTTAATTTTTTTTTTACTGATCTAGGCCTACTTTAATTTATCTCATCATTTAATAATATTAACTAGCAATGCAATACTATTATAATAATGCGATATAAAGATATCGATTGTATATTTTTTTAACGGATGTTTTTCTGCGGCCCGGTAAAATTTTTCCATGGACTGGCACTTGTCCGTGGACTGGCGGTTCTGAAACACTGTCTATCCCAGGGTTCTTTAACCTTTTTCCGTTAACCGCCCACTTTTAAATATTTTCAATATGCCACCGCCCACCTTGACTTCTTGTCAGATTTGATGAAATTTTTTTTCTTTCTTTTTTTAATAAATTCATCATCACCCACCAAAAATCGTAAAACAGCCACTAGTGGGCCTTCTGGACCAGTTGAAGAACCCTGGTTTATCCCAAGATCTTCCATATAGAACATGGTCTTGGTCTATCCATTTTAAAACATATTACTTATTTTGTAAATATTTAAAATAAATAAAAAATATAAGCTTTTACAGTAGATATATTATTATTAGGATTATATATATTTATTGATTGAAGTAAATATTTTCATAGTAATAAGTGAAATAGAATATAGGATATTAAATCCTTTTCCCATTTAACACCTTCAATTCTTGATTAAAATATATATATTTTTTGAGCCCATGTTTGCTGTTGTGGCTTGAAAATCACTCAATTGTATAACACACAAATTGGACCAAAAAAAAATGCAAAAATTGTGTTGTTTTAAAAATGTTAAAATATTATGTCCTAAATTACAGTGACGGTCAATATTTTAAAAGTTTTCTCTTTAGGAATTTTAACTTGAAAATAGGCACTCCAACTGTGACAAAACATTCTGCCAAATTGTGAAGGGTCTACCACAGATTCACAGTGAGGAATGGCTGTCACAGGCTGACATTTTTCTTTTATCAGTGTAGAGCGTTAGTAACTGATATTGTAAATATTAGTGCAAGATTAAAGGGAAGGGGGAATTATCCCTAAATATTACACAATTAATAATAAAAATAGGCATATGCTTTCCTTCCTCCTTCCAAGCACAGATGCTGATAACTTTCTTGAAAATCAAATATATACAAAATAATAATAATAATAATAATAATAAAATAAATTTATATTTGGTAAATGTAAATTTTTATTTCAGTTCAAATACTGAACAATGACTGCTTAGAATACCATTTACATGTTGCACAAACTTTGTGAATCAAACATTTTATTAAAAAAAAAGAGATTGATTTACAGATAAATTTATAGTAAACTATAAAGATCTTTAGGTATATTAGACTTGCTCTACCTCCTATTCCAGGGGTGGCAAATAGATGGCATGCGTGCCAAAGAAGGTACGTTGAGATTTTTGGTGGCATGCCAAAAATTTAAATTAGCATTGAAATTTTATCATATAACATATCTATTCAAACGTAAAATGGCATAAAACGAGAATCATTTTAATTTCTTAAACAGCAGTGTTATAATGTCAGACATGTACTAATGGAAGCATGGTATAAAAAAAAATGACATCAACTTTTGTTTAATTTCGGCATGTTGACCAAAATGACATCAACTTTTGATTAATTTCATCACGTTGGCCAAAATTACATCAACTTTTGTTTAATTTTGGTACGTTGGCCAAAATGACAACTTTTGTTTAATTTTGGAACGTTGACCAAAATGACTAGCTTTTGTTTAACATTGGTGCGTTGGCCAAAATAAAATCAACATTTGTTTAATTTAGGCACGTTGGCCAAAATGACATCAACTTTTGTTTAATTT
>PXIH01S0000860.1:40162-54978 GCA_003024985.2 Euperipatoides rowelli
AGTGTATCCAAGCAAGAGCGCCATGTCCATTTTGCAATGCGTTGTGGTAAATCTAAGGTTTCCTAGCATGGAGCCGAACAAGAGCGCCACCCCCATTTCCCCCCAAACGAATAAGAGCGCAGGCGCCGCCCTTGCTCAGCATTTTACGGTAATAATAATAATAATGGTGAAAAGCCCTAGATCCGAGGCTTATTAGCCCATGGGTCGCAGTTTTTGAGGGCCGGAAGACAGACAGAAAGAGAAGTTTGGGTGGGAAAACAGTAAGGGATAGGGAAGAATAGGATTAGCGATAGTAGACTCATTTGGCTGTCTCCTCTGGTTAAGACTGTCCTAGAGGATTACCGCACGATTCTATATATTGACATTTTATTGAAGACTTCTGTCCCTTCATTCTCTTCTGATGTCTAACTCTTCTATTCCTTGATTCCATTTTTTTCCAGTATACAGTCAGTGTTGGACTAGGCCAGTAAGAACCACTAGGGAAAAAAAACAAGCAAGCGGCCACCAAGTGATGTGTTATAATGTTGGGATGGGGTTTCTCCCCTTCCATAGGTCCAGTACAGAGCCCCTAGTGGAGATTGAGGAAAAATTCCTGAATGACATTATGAACGACTCATTTTGCTGAGTGAGAATGTCAACTAGTTCATGTCAAATGAATGACTGAGACCTATCACTAAATTATTTCTAGTGAAAGGTGAGTTTTCAGCATCCCGATAATTTCGTCAATATATGTCAGTCTGAAATTTGATTAGCTTAATTGAACATTGACTAATTTACAAAGTCTATAGAAATGAGTTTGCAGTCATATTGGTTTCTACGAAATCTAGCGGTAGGTTTCTTGGATCCTATTAGTTGAGCTATTGTATCGATGAGATAATCAAATGCAAGTGGCTCATTTGTGACAATTCATGTTTGTTTGCATTTTCTTATACATGCAGTACTCAATAGTGCAACTAGGTGTAAGTTAGAATGGCAACGTAGGCATTACACTCATTGTCACAGTGAGCCTTACCATCAAGACGGTATGCAGAAAAGAAAGAAATTAGTAATTGAAATAAATTAAAAAAAATAAAAATAACAATCGATAAAGTAAAGTTAACTAAAAACATATGGTGCAGTATAACCTAGGCTTTGAGAAAATTGATATTGATATAATGAATTTTTTTTTCTCTCTCTTCATAAGAATGGATACACACATGCCTGGTGATAACAGGGATTTTCCCCTGTAATCCTACAGGCCATCCCGACCCTGTATACAGTGTATGTACGAGTAATTATACCATTAATTTTATCAAATATATAAATAAACTAACATTTTGTATTATTTAATTAAGAGGATCTGGAAGAGCATCCTTTGATGAAGGTCTTGCAAAATAAATAAATTCAACTAAAAATCATTATTTTCCCACCGAAAACAATATCGTTTTTGTATGAGCTAAGTTAGGAGCCTGTAAAACAAAGTCGGCTGATCACCTTACTTGACATATATTAAAAGTTAAGGGGGGCCTTAAAATTATTTAATTATTATATTGTATCTTTATATTTTAAAATGTTTATTTGTTCTTTTAAATTAAATCTAGATTTAAAACAAATTTGGTTACTTATTAATAACAAAATAGTACCTNTTTTAATCGCAGTATTCTAATTACCGGTAGTTATTAGTGAGATACTAATTTTTGAATCACGGACCAACAAAATACAAATTTATTTTAAAAAAAATTTATGAAGGCTTTTCCCTTCCCCTCCCCAAACCAGGGCTCTGCCCCTGGATTATACTGAGGGTTACCCGCCCCCTCCATTTTCAGTGTATTCAATACTATTTTTTATGACTACAGCCCTGTATGTAAGTAGAGTGTGTAATTAATTAATCTCTCTCTTTCAACAAAATACTAGTTTACCTAAGAAGCTTATAAGATCAAAGTTCAAGTTTCTTTAATTAAAAAACAAACTTCTAAACAGTACTGTATTTGCTTAATTAAGCAAAAATTGAAAGTTAAAAGTAACTCAAATTTGGTCTAAAACATTAGTTTAATTAAACCTAAAGCTTATTATGTTTTGGTTGACAATCTTAATGCAGATTGAAAGCCTCTATTTAAAATACACTTTCAAAATAAGAAAAACAAAATGAAATCAAATGAACAAACCTTTTTATGATTTCCTAAAGCTATAAATAATTTAATTTAAGGTCACATTCGAGGAACACACTTTTAAGATATTTTTCCATGGCTCTAATGTTCCTTCTAGAAATTTTCCAGGGCAACATTGAGATTAAATGAAAAGGGCATATTTGTACAGAAAAAGGGCAAGTTGGGAGGGGGGGGGGTATAAGACATGGAATCCATATACAGAATGTAATTGCTCCATCTCTCATATATTTGCACAACAGCTATATCTAGCTTAATGCATATTCATGCAGTATTATTATGTTTACTGTGTATAATTATATCATACAGAATTTAGTCAGACCTTGTAAATAGGCAATGTATCATACTTTGATTTTAACATTATGTAAACTACAGTATATGTTGGATTATTGTTTTATTTTGTACCCCAGCTTTTAATTATTATATAATAAGAGGAAGAAGAAAGCATGTAAATAGACAAGACTCAAATAATGTAAATTGTAAATAAAGGCTTAATTCATGCAATATTATGTTTACTAAGTAGCCTATTGTACAGCTTTTAACCAAACCCCATAAACTTACCGCACATAGTAATGTCAAGGCAATGTATATCACATGACTGCTTAGGAAAAATACATCATTCTGTTTGTTTCAAACTCTTTGAAATAATGAACAATGACATTTTATAAACAGTTGTTACATTTAATCACCAAAATTTGACATGTGACGTGATATGATGAGATTTTAAGTACTCATTTTAGAGATCACAATAAAGTTAAATTGTTTTATTTGACTTTGTTAGCATTATTTAGTAAGTCAATTTAATGTTTAAAACCAATTTAAATGTGTTAATTCACTAAGAAAAATATATTTTAAAGGATAGAAAAAGACAACTGGAACATCATTCATATTGCTGTAATGTTATTTTAATAGNGGTAAAGATAGTAGGGCGTAATAAATATTTAAAAATTTAAATCTAAAAGGATTTTTTGAAAAAAAAAAAACATTGGAATATTAAAAAAGAATAAACTATGTTGTGTCTATTGAATGTATTTTTTTTTTTTAAAGTTTAAGTGTTCTTAAACATTAATTTTATAACGAAGTGTATTTTCCATGCACACAAACAAACTGTGTTTTAAGGTACAACCCATGTTCGGCCTGTATATGTATCCTGTAATCATCAAATCAAAAACAAAACTTCAGCAATTGAAAGGAAAGAAATAAGTTTAAAAACTTTCAAAAACATATCCAACTCAAGTTATTCCACACATTATTATTAACTAGTTTCTTGATTAACAGCATTTAAATCTGCTTACATGAAAATTTTTTTTCAAAAAGGTGGACCTATCAGAATAGGGGAAGGTGTTGTACCTTTGACCAGTTTGAACATTTTTAAGTATCTCTGCTTCAATTTTGCTTAAAAAGTCTGGAAAGGGATCATACCAATGTTTAAGATGTTTTTTTATCATATATATTTTTTACAAGTTGAAATTTTTATTTTAAAATGTTAAAAAAAAAAAATTGGTCAAAGGTACAACACCCTGATGTACCTTTGACCAGAGGATGTTGTACCTTTGACCAGCATGGTTAAAAAGATAAATAAAAGTTGGATTAAATGAAAATAAATGTTTAATAAATTCATAAATTATTATTAAAACTTTGCTGAATTCTAATAAAATTAATTTATTACATAACAATGTCCCACATTGAACGACAAGAACATGTCCCACTATTATAGCCTTACAAGTATAGGGATTTTAAATTTTCATTTTTTTCCCTCAACTTTAAATTTGACACTTGGAATAGGTTTCTTGCAATGCTCAAAAAAGATTAAGAAATTTAGAAAAAAGTTTTCACATTTAAATCAAAATTGTCTTAGTAGTTAAAACAAAACCTAATTTTATTTTAACCCCAAGATCTAATTTTAGCAAAAACAAACATCAGATTAGCAATGGAAACAACTTCACACTTAACATGCAAGGTCTTATAGCACTACTGGAGGTGAAATGTTCACTGCAAGAGAAAAAGGAAGTGGGAGAAACAAAATCCTTACTGTATACTATGTCCCAATTTGACCGCTCTCCACTAAATAGTAAAAATTTGTAAAAATATAAAAAAATAATTTTGTTATTTATATTTTCTTAGTCTAAAGTTGTCTTTTGAAAATTATAAAAATTTAATTATGCTTCTAAAGGCAATATGAGCAAAAATGTCAATATATTATTTAAAACTCAATGGTATGTTGTACCTTTGACCAGTCAATGGTACAACGTATGTTGGTGGTCAAAGGTACAACACCCTGGTTTTTTCATCAAATAGCATGCTGTAGTTTTTAGGTTAGGCTTATCAATTTAAACCTAGCAAGCTTCTTTTTAACAACATTTTTAATAATTCTCTATGATAAATGTTAAAATATATTCATTTGTTAACATTTAATGAGGTGACAAAAATGAAGAAAATTACTTTTGCTTGTTGAAAATGGATATTTTTTTGTGGGAACACAAATTAAGATATCCTTACAAAAGTTGGTTCCGGAGCATTTCTAGTGGCTATTATACACTGTGAAATTTTTATAGCCACATTCTCCAAGCAGATAGCTCTAAAGCATGAGGTGGTCAAAGGTACACCTGGTCAAAGGCACAACACCTGCCCCTAATATTGACCTAAAAAAATTATTAATGCAGAGTTTGCTGGTGTATTCATGGGCAATTAGGTGTGTTCTAACTTGCATCTATTGGGGTTAAAAAAAAAAAGACTTAAAACTTTTAAAATAAAAATAATAATTTGCACAAGGAAAGAGATCTTGTAAGGTCATCCCAGACTTAAGGTTCAAGTTTTTAAATACACTCATTTGGTCTCATGCACCCATCTACAAAGTCTATGACAACATACCCTCATATGAGTGTGAGACGGGGGGGGGGGGGAATGACATTCTCTATGGACCAAACAAAGTATTACTAACTCATAACTACCAATTGAGGCCAATTTTGTTAGAGAAAAAAATAAGAGGATTTAGTTGGAGATTGGGATAGAGCTGGCCCTTTGTACTCAATGACTGTGTTGTAACTGAACTTAAATCAACAAAGAAAATATTACAAGAAAAAAAAACTATTAAAATTTTAATAGAGAATAAATCCTAAATTTTATTCAGGATTTATTCTCCCCCCCCCCCTCTCCATTAACCTGTACAGTACAATTGCTTCCTTCATCTCTGAACCTTCCCAACTTAAAAAAAAAGGATCAAATAGCCTAGGAAGGGGGGGGGGAGAATTAATTCCAATTTATTTCATTATGAAATAAACTAGTATTAAAGTGTTTATTTTTTAATCGATTGTTAACATTATATCTATGTTTACCCCTAAAAATGCAATACAACCAAAACTTTCTACAATAAAAGCTAAAGAGCTCTTTGTGGTATATGCACACAGAATAGTACCCCATATGATGTGCAAAATTATAGTAGCTAGGCACCACATAACACCCCATAAGGAAACAAAAGTACCAAGAAAAATAACAGGAATCCCTAAAATTGAGAAATTCTATGAAAAATAAGGGCACGCCAAATTTAACAAAAATGAAGAGCCATAATTGTATGTTTTTTTTGTCAGTCTGTATGTATATATACAGTATGTCATATAGGCTACTGTATATATTATATATGTACAGTATATGATACATAAAATAAATAATATATAATCAAAGATTTTAATAAAATAAAGACTATTCAACATTTGTCTAACCCATGGCAAAGACTCCCAAGAAGAATATATCAATAAAAAGGTTAGGCAACCCTCAAATACACCATTATCATACACCTCTATTAATAGTTTTCATTACAATATAATAGTTTTTAATAAAAAAAATTTAGAATGTTTAAAAAAATTTTTTATAAGTTTTCTAAGGCAAAAATGAACAAAGTGCCATTTTAGAATAAACAGCAATAATATAGCTACTTAATGCATTCGATTTGGGCCGTACCAAAGGTTTTAAGTCCAAGCTATCATAAGCTAACACAATGAAAGACTAATGAATGAACAGTGCACAATCTAATAGAACAGAAGTATTTAAATAGAAAAGTTTAATAAAAAATAAAACTTTTAATTTTACAAAACTGGAGTTAATGAAATTCGATCAAGCTTCTCGGATTCCACAGCAATCAAGGGTCATTTTTATTAACGCTAATTACCATCATTAGAAGTCACATGGGATGAATGACCATAATTACAAAATAAATTTATAACTAAAAATAGATGAAAATGCAAAAAAGACAAAAACTGTATGAAATACTATTAAATTAATCATATTTAGTAATTTTTAATTTTATGAATATTCCCAAAATCTACAATATAACCATTAATGGTTAAATCCATTTTTAAAAAAATTAAGAAAAAGTAAAGATAAATTGTAAACAGTCTTTTTTTAAATTACAAATATTTATATAAAATTCTGTGTTAAAACACATTTATAGCTTTCTTTGGGAAATATTAAAAAAGTTACAAGCTAAGCTAAGTAAAAAGAATTAAAGTCGATAAAGTTTTCATACAATTTAATGAAATGGGATCAATTTCCAAATATAAATGGATAAGAAGGCTGGAATGATGTTCAAACTCTCTTAAGTTTAAGTTATTTGAGATAAATTACAAGTTCAAATGTAAAGAATTATAGTTACATAATTAAAAATCATCAATAAACCTTAAGACAATGCTTGAGGATTCTGTAGTAGTTATATATATATTTTCAATATAAAATAAAAGCAGATTGACTTATTAACCCCCATAGGCACTCCTATATCTGTTCTTTTAAAAACATTAAAGATATACTGTAAAAGTAAATATTGTTGATACTAAATTTAAAAATTTATTGAATTTGAGAAATATTAAAATTAAATTTAATATTGAAAATTGAGAATTTTAAGCCTGCTAGAAATTAGTCAAAAAATTGAAAACAGCTTTAGTAATGAGCAGATCTGGAACACTAGTATATAA
Source organism: Euperipatoides rowelli (assembly GCA_003024985.2). Lineage (NCBI taxonomy): Eukaryota > Metazoa > Onychophora > Udeonychophora > Euonychophora > Peripatopsidae > Euperipatoides > Euperipatoides rowelli. The sequence goes on from PXIH01S0000860.1 coordinate 47,271, forward strand.
GTTTTCAAAATCAAAAATTGTAAGACCTTATATAGACTATCTAAATCATTATTAAATAATGAATATAAAAATTTGAATATTTCTGAATTAGAATTGATAATCCAGAATCATTTTACTTTACTAAATTTAATTTTGTTGAGTAAGGTTAAAATAAAATTAATAATGATACCTATATTATTAAAAATATTCTATTTATATGCTGTATGATGTATCTAAAGCTAATAGGTTTCTTATGAAATTTTGGAATTGCATGAAAAGTATGGAACCCCAATTCTGCATCAAATGAAATTTTATAGTGCAAAATTATAAAGTATTTTTCAAATACAGAATATCCTAGTTGCAGTAGAAGTACAGTAGTCAATTAATTTAATTCACCATTTCATAAAAAAAATGGTAGTGGCAAAATTACCACTTGCAAGTAAAAACAAAATTATATTGAAAGGATTTTAGAAGTTTTTAAAATGAGAAAAGTTACTGGATATTATTTATACGGTAGTTATTTCTTTTACTGAATATTATAAAGCTAAGATGATTTTCATTTATGCTTAACTTATTTTATTTCATATTTTGGTTAATAATGTATATACTGTGTTTATATGCAGGGGTTAAGCTGTTGTTAGCCCAAAGCTAGGCATTTTCCTTATTTAGTAATCACTCATTAATTGGCTTAGCTAAATTGATAGGCCTAATTCCTCCCAAAAAAATAAAACAATATTATTTACAAACAAAATAAATCAGTTCCTACTTAATAATGAAAATTAAGGAGCAACATAAATATATTATTAACCTATTGTTTAAAATGTTGAATAGGTATCGTATATATGGTATAGAAAGATTATAAATTTTTTTTAATAAATATAATCCCCAAAGCAGCTGAGTTTGGTCAACCAAGTGAATAAATAATAGTGTGATAAAAATTCAAACGTAAGAATGATTTAGCGTAAGAATCTATTGTGGCAGTTAATATTCCCCCAGAGCAAGCATGTTAGAGCTGGAGCAGTTACAGTAGGCCTATACGTGTATTTGACTGGAGCCTGGACATACAGGCATTTCCCCCCAACTCAAGCTATAGCTTCTTTATGAAAAGCTTTAAAAAAGGCATAAAACAACATGGAAATTTTGTTACAGTAGGATCCAAGAGTAATAATTTACAGCACAATTTTATGCATTCTTAGAAACATAAATTAATCAAATTTAGTGATCAGAATAAAATGTTTTAATTAAGTATAATACAGACACAAACTTTTAAAAACTACAAAGTAAATAAGTAAAAAACAAAAAAATTTTCTTTTCATTTGTCCTGGAACGGAGCTAGTAAATTACTTATGGGCTAGAATGGGAGCAACACTCCAGCAAATTAGCTCTGTATCCTTGCCGATAGCCTGTTACTCCAATTCAATATTAAATCATTTATTTAAACTGAAGGCTAGTGCAAATCTGTTAATTTTTTCTAGCAATGGGATTAGTTTTTATAGAACATTTAAAAAAAAAATGTGATTATGATAAAATTCTTAGTTTGAAATTGAATGTGGAGAAATGGTTAAAAATGTTTAATAAATAAAAATTTTCTAAGGTAATTTATGAAAAGAACATTTATTTTTCTATTACTTGCATCAAATGCCAAAGATAATTGTATAATTTTATTGTTAATAACAGAAAAAAAGCTATAAAGGAATAAAATTGCCAAAATGTTAGATTAGAATTTTTTTTTTTGTTTGGTTACAAGTTTATTTGCAGTTTGAGCCCTACTGCTAACAGTTTTAAGACTCCAGTATATAAATAACAGTATAATTATACAGTATGTACTGTGCATAAAGTTTATATTGTATATATACAACACACACAGTATTCAGTAGATATACATATGAATATAGATAATACCCAACTAATACAGAGAATGATTCCCTACAAAATGCACAATAAGTGAAAATCTGTGTTAAATGCTAAGAGAAATAATTATTACATTGTACTTTTTAATATTAGGTAATGTTTAGTACAAACAATAGTATATTCTTGGTATATTGTATATGCAGTGGTTTTTTGGGTGGGAATCACAGGAACTAAGTTAGTGTACCTTTTTTCTTTAAAGTAATTTTTGAAAACTTACTTTTTACACATTATGATATTTTTCATAAATTTCTAACATAGAAAATTTACACTATTTAATACAATTGAATACTGAATTTAAAAAAATCTGGCAATTTTGGCCATTGCCAGATAAATAAAGATTTTAAATTTCATTTTGGTGTAGCAAAAAGCTTAGAACAAAAAAAAAAGCTTATTAAAAACTTAAAGCTTTTTTTTCTGTTTGCTTAAAAAAGGCATGGGGCAGTCATTCTATATGAGTTCCTACCCCCCTTTGGGTTTTACAAAAAAAAAAGCATTCTGTATATGTAGCCTATAGTTGTATACTATATACTTTATATAGTTCATACACTGTTAGACAGTATATAATATACCGTATATTCAGTTGAAGTATTATGCTGTGTTAGATTTTAAATAAGTCGGCCTGAGACAGGCGAGTTATAAATGTTTAAATTTCCAAAGTACAGGTAAACTTTAATAAGAAAAAGAAGGAATGGGGGGAGGGGGTGTGTGAGACAAAATGAGTTTCTAAAGTTGTGACGAATCATTTTTTTAAAACTAAGCTATGGTAGCCTACAATTCATTGAAAAAAAAAAAAGATATTTTGTTTCACTATAATTAACCCTCCAGCAGGCACACTGAGTGCACCAGTGTATCTATTTTAATTGTTTAAAGCTTTAATTTTTAATAAAATTTCCTATCAGCACACATTATTCTCTCTTAACATGGTTGTTTTTCAAATGAAAGATTGAATCAATTGTAGCGTCTAAAAATAGAATTTTTTTTTAATATTTCTTAGTCTTGGCGCACAAAATATACCATACGTCCACTAATGAAAGTAAATTTGTTCAAATTGCTTTTTAGTTGTTGTCTATATTATTTTAGTCTAATGGACAGAATTATATTCTGATATTTTATACAAATATAATAATGTATTTTAATTTTATAAGTTGAAAATTATATGTTTAGACCATTTATAGAAAGAAAGAAAAAAAAACATTTTTTTTTTTCAAATTCGTTATTTTTATAAAGCAACATTTATTTTGGGTTTATTTTGGCATTATAAATGTTAAAATATGTTTATTTTGTGTTCAGTTAATCAAACAAAAATAAACTTTTCAAAAGAAAACTTTTATGTTTTATTAAAATAATAAATTTATCATTTTTATTTACTAGCACACAAAATGTGCCATGCGCCTGGTCGTGTTATAATTTTAGACGCACCTGCTGGTGGGTTAAACATTTGTTCTCATTAGTAAAATTATTGCTACACAGTTTTTTTTCCTCAATAAATGGGAATTAATGTACAACATAAATTATACATTTATCACAAATAGTCAAACTATTTATTAACCAACATATGGACCAAGAAAAACTGCAGACAAACTGAAGAAAAATCATGAAATAAACCATAAATTCAGATTTTTTTTTTCATTAAACAGGTAGGTTAAAATTCTTAAATGCAAACACTGAATTTATGCAAATCTTACTTTGATTATATAACTTACTGGACAATACCATTCATTAGGGCTACACTAAATAGAAACGTAAATTGATTTACTGTACAGTTAACAAAAGAAAAAAATAACATTATACAACAATAATAATAATTGATTATAAAATCTATATATAGTAACAAACTGTATAGGTGTGCGCTAATGTTCAATTCTGTGTATTAAACAATTTTAATCTGGTACTTTGATTAATTGAGGATTTGATATTTAAGATCAATAAACATTCAAGTATTAACACTTACCGGTCTTAACAAGAGCAGGGCTTGTGTTAGTAGTTTTCCCATTCTAGACTTAACACAAGCTGAGCACGTTTTCACTTTTAAAAAATCCTGTACGAAATTATACGAGTTGAACTCATTCTAAAATTATTTCATTTGTTAAAGCAATTATTTAGTTACAAAACGAGCTAATGGTCGGCAAAATCAGTCAAGAAATAATTGAATTATGAGAAAATTTCTAATCACTGTTATACTATTATATAGCGTATACAGTATTTAGATCTTACACTGACACTATATGTGGAATTGAAATTTTAGAACAATTACATTATCATACAGGTTTAAAATAGATATTTAGGATGAAGAATATAATGAAGAAACACTTTATTATAATAAATAATAATACAATCAGAAAATTTATCATTATAAAACTATTTTAAATTCAATATTACTATAGAAAATTTGCCACTAGGGTTTTCTAAAATAATACTGAAAATGCATTCGGATAAATATTAATAAAAAATATTATTTTACACTTTTAAAAAAAAAATAATCAGTCTTATTTAGGAAGAATATATTTATTAGATAAATGAATCTGTTTTGACATAGGAATTTGAATAATTTTCTGAATGCTATATACTGTATATTACACGATCATCTGGAATTGAAATTTTAGAACAATTACATTATCATTCAGGTATAAAATAGATTTTTAGAATGAAGAATATAATGAAGAAAGACATTATTATAATAAATATCAATACAATCAGAAAAGTTATCTAATAAAACTATTTTTAGATTCAATAATAGGCTACTATAAAAATTTGTTGCTAGGGTTTTTTTTTATCACTAAAACATGCCTCAGATAAATATTAATAAAAAATATTATTTCACATTTTAATAATAAAATAATCAGTTTTATTTAGGGATAATATATTTATTAGATTTGAAAATTTTATAAAGATAATTGAATCCGTTTTTAAATTTTTTTAATTCATTAAAATTAGCCCAGTCTAGAACACGTAGACTCTTTAAAATAGGCCAGACTGGAAAGTGTTAACCTTTAATTTTGCTTGAGTGTGCAAATATTTTCATATGTCGGTGTGTGTAATGTGTCATGAGGTGTTTATTTAGTAGGGAGTTTTTGCCATGTTTAAGATGTCCTTTTATTCAGGTGGGAAGGGCACAGCCAGAGGTTCCAATATAGTTGTGGTCTCATGAGCATATGAAATTGTAAATGATTGTTAACAGTTCATGATCTATTTTAGCTAATGTTTTAGTTTTCTGTTTTAAAAAAAAATTAATGGGAGGGGGTGGTGGGATCAATATTATATTTTTAATATAATATTGAGTTTAAATAATTGTCTAGTAGGCTATTGGTTTAATAATTTGGTGATGTGTTAGATTGTCAATTTTAATTAGTTTTAAATTTTGATATTTAAACTTTTTTTAAATAGTGGGAAGGGTGAATTTGATATTTTTTATTAAGATATAGTAGGTTTTGTATGTACGGTAAATTGTTGTGTGGTTTGTGGGTGGGGAGATGTACGAGATGTGTTTTTAATAGTCATATAGAATGATGGAGGCATGTGGCTTGGAGGTGAATCAGTAGGTGTATTAAGATCTGGTTTAAATGATTTTTAGTACTGTATTTTGTTTTGGGATATTGATTAGCTTGGTATTTACATACTGTATGTTATTTAGTTTTGTTTAGTATAGTATACCTTCTGTTGAGCATATATAGTATGCTCTATTAATTTCTTGTATTTTATTTAGTTTTGTTGCTTCTGTATGTAATGAATAATAAGATAGTTTTACAGTGTTTTGTTGCAGTTTTCTACAGGGGCTAAAATTTAAATGTGTTGTGTGCCTAGTAATTATGTCTAAGAAGTTTCTTTTTCAATTTCTATCATAATTGGATCCATGTGGTATTGTTATTGAAGCAATGTTTATGATGGAAGCAGATACAACAGATTTTATGAGAAGTAAGATCTCGTCAACATTGTGAAAATATTGAAGGATGGTACAGTGGTCATGTTGGGTGATTAAAAAAACAGTTTTCTAGGTTAGATATTTCTATAGCAGCTAATAAGTTATAACTAAAATAATCAATTGCTATTGTGTCGACTGACCCAAACTATTTAAACATAAATTAGCCCACCTCAATTACTGATATACTCTTGTACATAAAAAATTTCAGTTAATTTCAATAAACATATTTTTATCCAAACCTAAGGCTTGCCATGGGCATAGATCTCATTGGCTTACTACCTGACTTAGACATATCTAACCTAGAAAACAATATTATTTCAATCCACCAACATGACCACTGCCAACCCCACACTTAGTACAATACTTTTGGTATGTCGACGACATTCTACATCTCATAAAATCCGATGACTAGGCTTCCATCATTCCAACCCTTAAATAATCATATCCCACAGAGCCAATTTACAATAAAAATCAAAAATGAAACAAAAATAAATTTCCTACATATAACAATTTCTATGCAACATTTAGATTTTAGCTCCTATAGAAAAATGCAAAAAAAAAAAACATTAAATTTAGAAGCAACAAAAAATTAATTACATACAGAATCAACAAATCTAAATTTATAATACAAGAAATTAAAAGAGAATACTACTGTATATATGTTCAACAGAACCTATATAAACCAAGCTAATGATTATTCAAAAAATATTAAAAATCATTAAAACCATAAAACATCCACCCCATAACACATGCCTCCTCAATTATATATAACTAATCCAACTCATACAACCACCATAACAAACCACACAATATACATACAAAACCTGCAACACCTCAATAACCAATATCAAATTCACCCACCCACTATTTAAGAAGTTTCCTAATTTAAAACTAATCAAGATTGACAATTTAACACATCACTAAATTAGTAAATCAATATTAGACATTTGAACTCACATATAGCTTTATTTAAGCCAGAAATTTAAAATATAATATTGATCCCCGCACCATTATAATTTTTTTTNAAAAAGAAAAAAACTAAAACACTATCTAAAATATATACCATATCAACCATTTACAGTTTCACATGCATGTCACAACTATATTGCAACCTCTAAACTCAAATACAAGAATAACTTAAGCATGACAAAAACTCCCCAATAAACAAACACCTCATGACAACATTACACACCAACAAATGCAAATATTCACACACTCATGCAAATTTTCCATACAACTAAAAGGCTAATACTTGAAGCTTTACTGATCTTAAGTATCAAACTCTCACTTAAAGGATTATTATTGTTTAATACACAGAATTAAATATAACGTGCACTTTAAGATACAGATTTAATAATTTGTAAAAATAATTACGTTATTTCTTATTCAACATTATACAGTATATACACTACCATATATAGATTTTATTAAGTTTTATCATTGTTGCATAACATTTTTTACTTTTGTTAACCATAAATCATATAAATTTATATTTGTATTTCGTGTAATCCTGATGAATGGCATTGGCCAAGAAAGATATTCCTGCTTAGTACCTATAATAAACTTATTGACATATACTGTATTAAGCTGTACATAATCTCTATGGAATAAATAATTTCAAGCTACAACCATGCTTGTGTGGTAGTCCCAATTGTTTCCATTATTTTTAATCTTTAAAATTTTTTTTAATAATTATAAAAGTTTAAAAATTACCATCCCATTTTTCCAACCTATGTGAATGATTAAGCCACTCTCACGGTAAAGCAGTGGTTCTTAACCGGTGTTCCGTGGAACACTGGTGTTTCGTGAATATGTCCCAGGTGTTCTGCGGAATTTATTAGAAATTATAAAAATAATAATGTACCCGGCTATATTTTCAAAACATTACAGTACACTGCA
>PXIH01S0000863.1:22379-35164 GCA_003024985.2 Euperipatoides rowelli
TGACCACTCTACCCCAATATCATATACAAATTATAGTTACATTCTTTATTCCAAAGGGGGAGAAGGAGGTGAATGTGGAAAAAAGAAAAGGAGGAATGTAGGTAAAAGTGTGTCTTATAAGTGAGATTTGGGTAGAAAGGAACAATAGAAAGCTGTTGAAAGATCGATAATACACAACATCAAACAGATTGTCTATAAATGACACACCATTTTATTATGGTAGAGACTTTTGACATTTTCCTCTATTACATGAATTTGGAAATATTATATCTAATATTTTTAGGAATATAGCATCTTTTTGAGATACAATAAAATTCCTGAGACAATCATCAGATGGCGATTTTTCTCCAAAACACTTTTCGATATGATTGAATAATTTGTAGGTGTAAAGCTAACAGATAGAATTGGAAAGAAAAATAGTAGAAAGTTGAAGGAATTACAAATATTTAGGCAGCTTGATAACGGAAGATGTAAGAACCACAAAAGAAATCTGAGCAAGGATAGGAATAGCGAAATCTGCATTATGGAAACAAAAATAATTAAGGACTGGGCTAACATCAGGCAATTGTTAGTGTTAAAAATAAAAGTACAAGATATAAATCTTTGGCGATCCATGACTGCGAACTTCCGCCTTTAGGAACGCACCTAATGTTGATGAAAGCTAACAGAGAACTCTGCTCAGATCTCTTCTTCATAGGCAGTGTCCTGATTTTTCTTCTCTTAGTACCAGATTTTTTTAATATACAGTATATACTAGTTTACAAGCCCATCAAAAATGACGGATACAATGACATCTATGGACAGAAAATAGTGCGAAAACATCTTTGGGTGTCATCGCCTAACAGAAATTGGCTGAGCAGTGTGACAGACATAATTACCAAAGTGACAAAACTGGCCTTTTATTATAGTTACTAGTTTAAAAGCCCATCAAAAATTTTGGATACAGCAACATCTATGGACAGAAAATGGAGCGAAACATCTTTGGGCATCATCGGTCACCGAAGATGGCCGAGCAGTGTGACAGACATCATGACCAAAGTGACCAAACTGGCCTTTTATTATATTAGACTAGTTTAAAAGACCATAAAAAAATGATGGATACAGCGACATCTAAGGACAGAAAATAGAGCAAAAACATCTTTGGGCGTCATCGGCTCGCCGAAGATGGCCGAGCAGCATGACAGACATCATGACCAAAGTGACCAAAATGACCTTTTATTATAGTTACTAGTTTAAAAGCCTATCAAAAATGATGGATATAATGACATCTATGGACAGAAAATAGAGCAAAAAATCTTTGGGCGTCATCGGCTTGCCGAAGATGCCTGAGCAGCGTGACAGACATCTCGACCAAAATGACCAAACTGGCCTTTTATTTTATTAGACTAGTTTAAAAGCCCATCATAAATGATGGATACAGTGACATCTAGGGACAGAAAATAGAGTGAAAACATCTTTGGGCATCATCGCCTCACAGAAGATGGCCAAGCTGTGTGACAGACATAATTACCAAAGTGGCCAAACTGGCCTTTTATTATAGTTAGATTGTCAAACTTAACTTCTATTGGGAAATTTTTTGTTTTTGTTTATGATAATGTAATCAAATATTTATTAAAATTGAAGAAGTACGTTAATCAACTTAAATAAAAACAAAAACTTTCAGTTCTATTTTTGTCTTATAAGCTAACAATCTTGATAATATTTTCCATCATTACATGATTAAATTATTCTATGATAAACCTCAAAGAGAAAATAATTTTAAAGAAACATCACAATAGGTTAGATGGTGACTTGTCTTATCTAATTCAAATCATTTATTCTCAATGTCTCCAAGCCACAATGATTTCCTGTCATCATTGTGTCTATCCTAAAACTCTTCTAAAATGATTATTTCAAGGGGGAAAAAAAACATTCCGATGAAATTGGAAATTGCATATAGATTTAACTACGATTGATAAAAATTACTTTAGAATTTTTCACATCACTAACATGAAATCAATTTGAAACAAATTCTTTGTAAGAAGAAATAATTTAATAAACTAGTCTGAAAAAAAAAAATATAAATAGATTCTTCAATGTCTGCCTGATTAGTTCAATAAAAAACAGGCAATAATAAAAACACTTAAAATTTATGATTATTTTTAAATGAAATAAAAATATAAAAATTCTCCAAACTACTTTTAAAAAGATTTATGCTTTATTGTATTGTCATCAAGTATCTTTTTTTAAACAAAAAAATAATAAAAGAAAATACAATGTGCATTAGGCTACTTTATTTACAATGATTAATGAATTATCTTAACATATTTCCTTCATCTTTCTTCCCTTCCTGTAAATCCATTTTTTTTTGTTTCTTTATTTCACTCAGGGTTGCCCAACTTTTAATCTCAACTACTCCTTTGACGATTCCATAAAGACCCAGAGACACCCATTGAAAGTTTTGTTATTATATATTTTGAGGTATATTTTATGAAAGGGTTTTTTTTAGTTATAATAACTACGGGTAGTCTATAATAAGCTGTATTAAAAAATACATTTACATTTAATTAAGCAACATTAATGTGAGGGTGGGATTGGGTTTTTTTTTTACTATATTGTTTACATTGGGCTCATGATTTGTAAGTTTTAATTTTAAGTCCCTCTTTCTTCCCAGTTCAACATGTTTTGCTGCTTAGTTCAAAATGTGTTAGCATGACTAAATCCAGCTTCAACCATATTATGAAGTGGGAATTACTAAAATGAATGGTAGTAGGGGAAGGTGGGGTAATTCCGTGCAGTAGGTAATTTCCCACATCAAGGTTTTTCTTATTACGTGATACAATTAATGCATATATCTAATACTGCCCTCTTCTGGTTTCAATATGCACCAATAATCGATCGAAAGAATCTTGAAATTTTATTTTATAAATGTGCAAAAGTTGAAAAATGAAAAATCAAATATTTCTTGTTATTTTTTGGCTTAAAAAAAATAAGAGAATTAGATAATTTTTTTTTAATTCAATAAATTTTCGTCAAATATTTCTTAAATGGTTTTGTTTAGAGAATGTTTTCATGTATAGTTTACTACATTAAGATAAAAGGTTTTCCTGCTACGTATAAATTAAATTTCGAAACACGAACGGGGTAATTCTGTGAAACACAAATTGGATAACTGTGTGTTCTAACTCTATTATTATTATTATTATTATTATTATTATTATTATTATTATTATTATTATTAATATGGTAATTATTATTATTATGGTAATTATTATTATTATTTTCATTCATGAATAACTCAAATTAATTAAGAATTTCATCTTTTTTTTTTACTAATTTAAAAGAACACAATATTTTGTTTTCCATATTCAGTAACAATGCACAAAATTCCCCGACACAAACACACGGATTTACCCCTTGGGTGGGGGAATGATGGGAAAAATGCCATTTTGTACTATTTTCAATATTTACTAAATTGGATATAGTTTTGTATGAAATGTGTATATGCATTTAAAATAGGATAACTAGGGATCACTTTCATGTATAAACATTTATCTTAACTTTAATTATTTTGCCACAAGAACAAATTTTGCTTAGGTGCACAGAATTCCCCCCATTCCCCTTACTGTTTCACAAATTTTAGGATATCTATTATTAATTATTTCATTTTCCAAAAATAATTATGTTTTATTTTTCAACAGTGCTTTTGCTTCGAGAACAGACATGTCTATAAGTTCATCAAAAATTTATTGGTTTACTTTGTTGTTTTCGTTCAAATAGGAGTCAAAAGGAGATTCAATCCAATCAGGAATTTGCATATTTTGCAGATCTGCAAATCTAATGCTGAAATCATGGATTAGCATTTTAAGATGGTTAACAAATATTTCCAAAACATCTTCATTAATACTTTAATTTTCTTTATTTTCCAGTTGTTGAAAATTTTCAAAATATTTTTTTTGATTGTCTAATAGGCTGAAGGACAATGGTAGGTCTGTGATCCAGATGTTATTTTTCTAGTGTCTGGATCTCAGTCCTAACATATCCACCAACCCCTAAATGATCCTTTGACATCATTGACCCCACTGAGAGTTGCTACAGACCCCAGGGGGTTGGTAGCGACCACTTTGGCAACCCCTAATTTATCTGTTCATGTCCTATGATAATGTATTTTTTTAAAAAAAAATTGGGATGGACTAGAATTGAACACGGGAAGTCAGTCAATTCACGATTTCCAGTATAATCTCTGGCCAGGTTAACTTCTGATGTTGCAGAATGACCCTTTGGCTCATACAACAATTATATTAATTTAAATTGTTTATATCAAGGCATTGGTGCCCAAACATTTTCTGCTAAGGAGCACAATTACATGTAAATGTCTTATGGTGGGCTCCATTATTTTTTTTAAAGAACCCAATTCACTGTTCACAAAATGGAAGTACGAAATATCAGCCTGGCATCACATCACTAGGTTTCCTTTAGAAAATATTCAAACAAGTTAAAAAATATTGATAATAATGTAAGCATTTAATAAAATGTACAATATTACTTTAAGAAAAATTGTTTTATTAAAAACAAATTTGGTTGTATCAATTCATGGTGGCACACACTAAAGTCTTGATGGGCGCCATGTTACCAGTGGGCATAGGGCTGGAGCCCACTGTATTAATGCTATTTTTTACTTTTGCTTTTTCTAATTGATCACAAATCCTCACAATTCTTTCATTTAATTATTCTTCATTAATAATTTCATCATTTAACTCAAATACTAAATATCTATTTTTATTACTAACAGAATTAACTGGATGTGCCCAGCATGGTCAACACTGCTGGGCATGTTTTATAATCGGTAGTTCCCTTTGTTGACCTGGTTTTTCCTATTGTTCCTTTCTACCCAAATCTCACTTATAAGACACACTTTTACCTACATTCCTCCTTTTCTTTTTTCCACATTCACCTCCTTCTCCCCCTTTGGAATTTCATCTTGAAATTAGTCACTAAACTTAGCTGATAGTTTTGGAGTCTCACTTTTAAGAATCAATCGGCATATTCTGATTTTTCCTCGACTAAAAGTTGTTACATAAATAAAGGCCATTGGGATGAATTTTTCTTTGCATTTCCTGCATTTCGATAATAGTTTACAAGTTTAAACAGAGTGAAGTTTACATCAACTTGAACATTGTGTAAATTTCTATCAATATAATATATTTGATTTAACAATTCCTCTTTATGTTATGTAACTTAAAACATGGCACTTCAACTAAGACAACAATTAAAATAACACTGTCAAATTTTCAAACATTTTCCAAAAATAATGGTGTTAGTTATGCTGTCACAGATGAACTGTCTGCAGACAAATACAGATAGATTTTTATTATCATCATCATCATTGGTTGGGTTCCCCGAGGCGGATGTTTACGCTCAAGGAACACCAAAGATTTTGATCTTGAGATCTTCTTTTTAATAAAGAGATATCGGTCGATACGACTCATATTGCTGAAAAAGAATTCAATCGATTAGCCATTAAGTTATCAAACACAGAAAGCATGGAAATTCAATAATGTTTATTGTGGGAGTATAAATGATATTATTTGAGTGAGCTAGTTTGATAAGCCACTAGTTGTGCAAGATCAATTGGATTTAAGGAAATATAGGTATAAACAATATCTAATCTTACCAGGCCCGATGAAGAGAATCAAAGCAGGCTTCAAATCAGGTGCTGGGGTAGGTTGGTTCCCTGCAGCTGTCGATGGTATGGAAAGTTCCGGGTTCTGAGTAAATCTGGAGTCTAGAAGATGTAAAAACTGGGTTATTAATAGTTCTTTAACATTATTGAATTGAGAAGTCAGCAAACTTTATGAATTAGAAATCATATACAGTTTGTTTTCAAATCTATTTTTAATAATTCCATTATTGATTTCTTCCCGAATCATTCTATATCTAAAGTGTGCCTGCTAGAGCAAGCTAGCTCATACTATTGTTTGTTATTATCTTCTAATTATGCTGGAGGGTCTTCATTGTTGATTAATTAATTATCTCAGATTATTTAGCTCAGAATAATTAGAATATGCTTTTATTTCCAGCAGTGATATTTTAATGCTATTTTGATATTTCAGAGACATAAGAGAAGTGTGTGTGTGTGTGTGTGTGTGTGGGGGGGGGGTCCTTCTACAGAAAATTGCCTAATGTTATCCTAGTCCCAAAGATTGTCCAGTCATTTCCTTCTTGGTCTTCCTCTTTTTATCCATTTTATTAATTACATAATATATATTTTATTTTACATATAATATGTAGATTTTGTTTGGTGTATAAACTGTACTTAACTCAAATCTGGTATCCAATCATCAATTCTTTTATTAAATTGTTCTGACTTGATGCCCATCCCATACCTTTAAATGCACATATGTGCATCAGATTGCACAACCCTTGTGTTTATTCTCTCCCGCCCCCCTCATGAATGTGCACCACTCAGCTGACTCACCAAACATTGTTCTAAGATATTAACAAGAAAAGTTATTATTCTTTTCCTCATTCTAGAATAATTGTTGGTCTCTTTATTGTATTTTTAAAGTACAGTATAATACACAAAGAAGGAAATTGCTATTCATGAAATTTATGAGTGCTGAGTTGACATTTATGATTGTGCTTTAACACTTAGAACATTTTTTCACTGCCAGAAATACCAGGACTTGATTGCATAATGTATGCTATTGATTTAAAGCAGGTATGTGTTGATGCAAAAATAGATTACATGATTTATGGTTATTGAAAATTGTGTTTTTTTTTTCTCAGCTGTAAAATGATTTATGTAAGCTGTAAAATAATTAATACAGGCATACCGGCGGGTTAGTTTCTAGGCCACCACTGTAAAGTGTGTACCGGTATCACCGTAAATCGAATCACAGGCATTTCCTCCCTTTCTACTACCTGTAGAAGCCTTAAAACATCATTACAGTAAACTGTTATATACCTGTACAGTATTAAATACCCAATAGTGCCAGGTTGGAAAAAAGAATACACTGTGTAACAATATATCAAGCACCAAAAATATTAAAAATGAAAAATACATGTACAGTAATAACAAAATGAAAATACTGTAATGTATTATTAAAAATGGTGAGTGCTATATTAGTGAAGCAACGTATTAGCAAAGCGCTGTATTAGCAAAGCACTGTATTAGCAAAGCACTGTATTAGCAAAGCGCTGTATTAGCAAAGTGTCATATTATTACATGTTAGCAGAGAACCATATTAGCAAAGTGTCTTATTAGTGAAGTGTCATATTAGTGAAGTCCTGTACAGTGAAGTGCCATATTAGTGAAGCAACATATTAATGAAGTGGAATATTAGTGTAGCACCATATTATCAAAGGCCTTTATTAGCAAAGCGTTGTTAGTGAAGTGCCATAAATTGACACAATGCTGTACATTTAAATTTTATTTAATTTGTAATTGAAAAGTCAATAAAGATGAAAGCAAATGAGTAAAATAAAATATTGTAAATATATTTTGTAATATCTTTTGAAATCTAACAACAATAAATGGCAAGTTTGTTCACTTTGGTCATGTGTCTGTCACGCTGCTCGGTCAGCCGGTGACACCCAAAGATGTTTTTGCACTATTTTTTGTCCATTTGTATCACTGGTTATACAAGAAGGAAGAAATTAATGTCCATCATTTTTGATGGTCTTTTAAACTAGTATTTTATATAATTAGCATATCTGAGCATATTGTGCAAGGAGATCTAATTAAACTTAGTGTTGTCCAGCAAATATCAAGGTTCTTTTCAGTCTGAAATCAACCAAAGATCAGAAATTCATGCCACTTGACTAAAATTCCCAGCCTTCTTATTTTTATTTGCATTCCTTTCATCCCAACCTGAACCCTAACTCCTATTTCCAGTACGTAATAAGTATGCCTCCCACCTATATTAATCAAGAAAAAATAATACGTCTTGATTATTTTTGATCATTTTTACATAACTTCTGCCAGTCCAACTGTTAACCACTCAAGGTTCACTCTGAACTAAATGGAGCTACATGGTTTTCTAGGCAGATACTATACTCATTAAACAGATGTCATACTCATTAACAAATCTGGGACACATTGTGAACTTAGAGTAAGCAATAATAGTAGAGTGACCCTTGCTTATTTACCACTATGCTTTCATATGAAGCTGTCTTGAAGAAGCCATCACAAGGTATAATGGGAATGGTAAGATATTCAATTGTGTAGGACTCTCATTTCTCAATGCAATTACTATTATTTTTCTTCGTTTTCTTCTTCTTATAAAAGTAATAGTTCAAAAATTTGCATCAAATTTGTTTTTGAAATGAAAAATTGATACAGAATGCAGATTTTATTCTTTCAACTTTCGTAATAAAGAATTTTTACTTATAAATATCGGCTTCCATTACCAAAACATTTCCAATCATCGAGGAAGTTAAAATAGGCTCCGTTCATTAATTTTTTCCCCATATAATTCTGTATTTTTATTTTTTTTAAGAGAAAAGGTTCCCATGTACAGGTAAAGGTTAAATTTCATATTGACACAATGTGAGATGTGTAAATCGGAAAAAAAAATGTTCCACACACACTTTCTGTATTAGTATTCATAATTAGTTAAATTGCTACTTACTCGAAATAATGCCAATATTTTAATACCCACAGTTTTGCTATCTAAATTGCATAAGATACCCATATGTTATCTGATTTACATATTGGCAAAAGTTCACACTTGGTCTTTTAGCCTAGCTGAGCAGATTTCGCTTTGGCGTTAGTAAAGTTATATTCCTATTTGTGAAATCCATTCGAGCAACATTTACCCCCTGAATAAATTATGTAAAAATTAAAATTTCTTCAATATGGAATGACAGCGTGAAGGTAGATTTGAAGAGTGTCCCATTTCCTCCAGAAGAATGGAGAAAAACAGCAAAAGAGAAATACAAGACAAAAAAAAGAACTCAACGTATTCTTCAACAGGGGAAAAGCCCACAGACAGTAAATACTGACAGAAGGCAAGACCGCAAACATGCCAAAAGCAAAAAAAAAAAAAAAAGGGGGGGGGGGGGGGGACGGTTATCTTTTATCAGCAAAAATATATTAGGAAATATCAAGATTTTTTTTGCGCAAATTAAAAGATTTAATTAAAATAAATCACTTACCTTGCCAAGGGCACTTCATTGTCTATAGAATATGCTCGTTTTAGAAATAACATCTTCATTAATACTCGGTTTTTCGATGACACAGCCATTTTACATAACCTAACGGAAGGAATCTGCTAAAATGTCACATGGAAAAAAGGAGGGAGCAGTTATTAACAAGGCCTGGGGTTGCATCTCAATGATTAACTTTTAAACATTATTTATTCCCTAGGTTTTTTTGATGAAGGAAGGATTTGTGGGTGTTTCTTGAGATTCCTAATATTACACATAGATCCTTCCCATCAAGAATCTAGGAAATTTATTGCCATAAAAAGTGATTTAAAAATAACTGCTCCCCTAATATTAGCTGCCGTATTTATAGTAAAATACACCAGGTGGTATCTACGACAAATGGCGATATAATGTCTTAAGCGATTATTAACGAAGCTGTTTTTTCTAAAACGATCATATTCTATAGACAACGAAGTGCCCTTGGCAAGGTAAGTGATTTATCTTAATTAAATCTTTTAATTTGCGCAAAAAAATCTTGATATTTTCTAATATAATTTTTATGATAAAAGCGTACCGTCCCCAAAAAAAGAAAAAAAAAAAAGAAATGCAATTCAAAAAAGAAAAACTGAAGATACTAGTGAGAAAGGGGAAGAGAAACTATAAAATCAAATTCCAAACAGGATATGAAAAAACATTACTACAGCTGAGCAAGATCAAAATGTTAAGGCATGGATTGAGAAGAGGACAGTAAAGAAGACGGAAAATACAACACAATGGTCCAGTCAGAGAAGAATGATAAATAAAGTAGAGATTAGTGGCAAATAAAATAAAGGAATTGCAATAACACACAAAGTGTAATCTATAAAATGTTCTACTTATTACGATCATAAATGTTTAACTTTTGTGGTCCTTAAATGTCTAGTGATTTGTTGTGTTGTAATGACATGTGATATCCTGTACACAGGTTGTGTGTGACTGCGTGTGAGCAATAGTATGTTTACATTTACATTTCCGAAATAGACAATTAGTAAGAAAAAGTCTTTTGAGTCTAATTTAGTGTCTAAAGTAATTCATTCCCTTGAGATAAGTATCAACACAATTTTTAAACGAATTCAGTGACGAAGATTCAACAACAGACTGAGGAAGGGCGTTCCACAAAGATACCACACGGTTTGATAAAAATTATTTTTGAATATTTAATCTAGTATGATAGACCGTTAGTTTATATATATGACCTCTCGTAGAGTTATAATCTGCCAATGTAAAATATTGTTCACAATGAGTTTGTACCGCTAGTTTGTAAACACATATGAGATCACCAAACATTTATCTCTCTCTTGGGGTAGTAATATTATAATTTAACAAAATTGATAGTCTGTCGGAATAAGAAAGATCTCTTAAATCGATGACTAATTTTAGTTGACCATCTGAAAAATCTCTCGATTTTATCATAATCAACAACATTTTGCACATGATACCGCTTGTGCGCAGTAGTCAATAATTTGTGCAATAATACTTCGATAAAATACTACATAGATATTTAAGTCGATAACAGAAAAAGTGTTCATAACATGGTTTGTATACTGTAAAGCACATAATACCAGGAGTAGGTTAACCTTGTGGTGCTGGCGGTATCACTGACCAAAATGAAACAAATATGTTTTTTTTTTTAATGTACACAAAGTATATAAAGTGAATAAATTTATATTAAAAAAAAAAAATTCATACTGAAGATTATTTTTCCTGCAGTAGTTTTTCTCTGGTACAGCACTTCTCCTTGGGGTATTTTGCACTAAAACAACTTAAAAGGAATAATTCTCACCTAATTTATGAGTCTCTTTTTTTTTATAAGCTTTAGCATAAAATAAAGTTTATTTTATGAGCTCGTGGTGTACAGTCAATACAATTATTAAAGCTTTTTAAGTCTATATTTTTAGTTATACCTTAACTCACTAAATTCAATTTATGAGAAAACAAGTTCAAAGGAAACAATTTTTTCATTATTAGTTACATAAGAGAAAAAAAAAAATGACATTAAAATAACAGCATCCTTCAAGACAGTTTTAAATTATTAAAAAAGAAAAAAAAAATTACATATAATCCTAAGGGACAAATTTCAATTTAGACAAAATTTATTACTTTAGAGCTATTGATAACAAAATTGAAATTATTAATTAGCAAGTAAATGAAAAAGCTGTTAAATTAAAAATGTTATTAGAAATTGGTAAAAAAAAAGACATTAAATATGAAATTGCAACTAATTTAATTTTTAAACCTGCAATGAAAATGCGTGGAATATATTTTTTTAAATGTTTTTGAAGTTTAATTAGCCTAGTACTAGTTGGAGATAATTTTTCTTGTTAGAAGTTTCAATTGATGAAAAATTGCATTAAAAAACGAAATTAAAATAATAATAATAATTTTTATAAAATTTTAACTCTTTGTATCTTGAACGCAGACATGCCTCATTCCACTGCTGATTTAATAATCTTTTAACTGATCTCTATAATATCAAAATAAATTTATCATCAACTTCCTGAGAATAGAGAGCAAACTATAATTCATAACGTGAGAATAACATCGTCAAAACGGAATCTAATTTTATTACAAATGCATATCAAAACTTCAGTTAAGTTAAAAGGATTTTTTTTTTCAAACGATAAAAAATGAGATTTCATTTTAAGATTTTTTGTTACTGCCATTACTAAATCATATATTTATGTTTGAATCTCTTATTTTTATAAAAGTCATATAATTTAGAGTTTAAAATCATTATTATGATATTATCTACTTAATAGATTAAAAAAATGGATAAAAAATTAAAAATGTAAAATCCAACAAAAGAAGTTAAGAAAATATTTTTTTTTTATTATATTTAGATTCCAAATTTAAAAAAAAAAAAAAAAAAAATCCTCATTTTTTTTTTTTGTATTTTCATCTTTTAAAAGTCAGAAGATGTCGTACAAATTATTTTAAAATGTTCAAAAATCTTTACTCATTTGTCATTTAGTATAAAAAGTCCACGAAATGCTGAAAAGAACACAAATCAAAATAAAAAATCTCAAAAATGGATTTATATTTCCTGACAAAGACTAATTGTCCAAATAAAGATCATAAAGTTATATTTCTGGAACGACCTGCATACCAATTATTTGACAAATCAATATTGTCTGGTTCTCAGACCTATCATTGCAATGCTGCCAATAACAGCCAATCAGAGGTCAGCTTGCATTCAATCTGCAAGTCAACCTCTGATTAGCTGTTATTTTATTTATTTATTATCTATTGATATTTTAATATTTATCTTGGAGTTAAGGTCAGAGAGCAGTTAAGGTTAGACTTCATTTAATTTGCTATTATATTCATTTTAGAGTTAGCGTCAGGCAGTATTTCTTTCAGGCATACCTCCAGGTGGGGGGGGGGGGGCTTATCCCCCCCCAGGGGGAAAATTGGAAAAAAATTAAAACGTTATAAAATGAAAAGAAAGTCAACAAAACGTTAGTCAATGGAAACAAAGTCAACATAATGACCACTTTACTAACACACACACATACATACACAAAAAAGCAGTTTATCAAATCAGAAAGACAACAAAATATCCAGTCAACAACAAAAAAAAAAACTTATCAAATCAGACAAAGGCAACAAAACGTCCA
>PXIH01S0000864.1:43913-54344 GCA_003024985.2 Euperipatoides rowelli
TTTTTTATGTTAACTGGACGTTATGTTGACTGATTTGATAAGCTTTTTTTAAAGCTTAACTGGATGTTATGTTGACTGATTTGATAAGCTTTTTTAGGTCAACTGGACGTTATGTTGACTGATTTGCTAAGCTTTTTTAGGTTATCTGGACGTTATGTTGACCGATTTGCTAAGCTTTTTTTTAGCTTGACGTTTATTGATTACCGTACTTTGATTTTAGAAACTTTTTTTTTATACAATTTCCCGGATGTATGCCTTAAAGAAATACTGGCTTGGGATCTTGTGATCAGGTTGCATCAGTAGGTGACAATAGTGGTGAACTAAGCCAACAGGAAATCAGTAATTTTCCTGAGAGTCCAATGCATTTTTTTACTGTACACTCACTATTGCTTACAATGGAGATATTTTATTCACTATAATGAAACATAGATTCAAATATCGAAAAAACAGTACAAATTACTGTGGTTTGTTATGGTGAAAATCCATATATCGAACATTTGTGTAAAGAGGGATTAGTGTATTCTGAATCCAGAGTTCAGTAAAATTAAAAAAAAACCTGGAGATGTTCTATTACCGTAATGGGACGAATTTTTGAAAAATTCTTATCAAAAGCACCAGGATAAATTAGTACCCATAATGTTCAAATACAAAATGGAGAACGTATTCACATATTTACATGTGCCAAATATGCAATCTTTATTTTAAAAAAAAAATATGTCGCCTTCAGACAAGATTTTATATTTGAAAGCTTTGTAATGCAAATTGTGACGTCAATGTATATCTTTAGGATTAGATCTAGTTAAACTAAAAGAAATATTTTGTAAATAATAAATATGTCGTTCTATTTCCACTTAAATCTACTATTTATTTTATTTTAACTGATAGCCTATACATGTACATTTCTTAGTTTACTTATTGTTTTATTTAGTCATTAAAATTGTCTAATAAAAGCTGAACTGTGATAATTAACATAACAGACAACCATCAATTTAATTGATAATACCTTGGTTTACATAATATTGTCTTTAATTAGCCTATAAGTTTAAAATAAGTTGATTACGTAGTGATTAAAGATACGCAAAGGTGAATGATTTGTAAGTTTTAAAAAGAAATAAGGAATTCTGCAATAGCTAATTAGCTAATAGCAAGCTATTGGAGATTTTATTCACCTATCGTCCAGTTTTATTATGCTCTGAATGCGCGATTTTAATCTAAACTTTATTCTGACATCAGTTCAGTTTGTTAATCTGTGAAAGGAACTGATCTTTCAGAGCATGATTCAAGAGTTTTTTTTTTTTTAATCAAATAGGCTATATAGACACTGTAAATATTTCATGGAGTTAGGATTCAAACAAATTATCCAAAAAATCAACTAAGCTGATTAGAATACTATTTAATAACTTCAAATAAATTAGGAACTATTTATTTAATCATGGGAAAAACGAATAGATTACTTATAGAACTGGTAATGGAGAAAGTATTTAATATGCGGTGGAAGGGGTTAGAGTAGTTTGAAAATTCTATAACTATTCCCAGAACATTATAGGCATATTTGTTAGGTCAAGACATGTTTTTTTTTTTAAAAAAAAAAACTGTAGTCTAGGCCTAATTATAATTTTTACAAACTCTTGGCCAAATGGGAAAAATATTCTAACCCTACCCCGCTAACAACTTTTGGATCCATTGTAACTACCATAGCCTACCCTAAAGAGGAAGGAGAGTGAATTCAAGCAAAAAAAAAAAATATTAACTGATGCAAAATAATATCAAACATAGTACAGATGATTAATAGAAAAAAAAGTATTAAAATATTTAAGCTGAAATTAAATTTCTATACATAAAGAATCCTATTCCTAAATGTTATAACAGTTGATTTTTTAAAAAAAGATATGGTACTTCATCAAGTCCTACCTTCAGATTCTGCAGAGGATTTTAATGGTTCTAATTCAACAGGTGAGGAAGTAGATGTCGGCTGAAAATGGTACTCAATTACTTCCTCACGATAGCAGGGTGAAGTTGTTTTGGGCTTTTCCTCAATTACAATTTCCTCACGGAAACAGTGTCCACCCGTTTTTGGCGTTTTGTCCTCAGAATCTAACAAAGGATGTAAAAACAGATTGTTTGCCACTGCACATTTGATAATTTGACATGAGGATAAGAACAATAAATTGAAAAGGTAATTATGCAAATGGCTGGAATGCAGCTTCATTCTTTGCAGTAGAAATATAAAATTTTAGTCACGTAACAATAGTGTAGAGCTGAATAAATAACAATGTTTTAGGTATCTTAGGTGAACTTAAAAACATGCAACAATGCTTTAGTAAATATTCTTTGCTGGGACTATCTTAAAGGGTGAAGGGAATGTGTTAAAGAGGGTAAGGTATCATCGTGATGACCCTTAAGGTAAAAATGATTTCATAAAATTTAATATGTAGAAAGTTTAAATTTATTATTTCAAACTAGCTACTGGATACAAAACAGAAATAGCAGACATTTTTAAAGAACTTAGTGTTTTATTACACAGAAATGAAAATTCAGTACTGGTATGCTAATAATATATTACCACAATTCCAAAAGTTTCAATTTTGACAACTTCGTAGAACAATTTTGTATGCCAAATCAAGTTTCCCTATAAGCATAGATTTATAAAAATTCAGGATAGAGAAGGGAGGGGGGTTTTAAATAATCAAATTCACAATTAATCCATTTTTGATGCATTATTTTAGCCTTTAATTTACAGTATGTTCACAGGGGCCATAAACTAATAAATACACTGTAGGCTACTTAAATAATTCATATTAAAACCATCCCTGATTTTAATATACAACAGTAAAAGCTTTATTATCTGGCATGAATGAGAAATTTCTCATGCTTATCTGAGAGTTAATAAAACTTGCTTTTTTCATTGACAAACAAAAACAATTTTCTTCTAATTTTAGTTTAAATTTAAATTATAGTAGAAACAGTCCTTGTTAACAATTCGGACTTGGGAATTTTAATTCATCGAGTTTTTTTTTTTTTAAGTCTAATTGATTTAAAAAGAGAAATGGCAAATTTTGTATCTGCAAAATTAATTTTAATTCCCAAAAATTTTAAAGACACAACATTCATTTTATAAGATGTAATTCGGATTTTTTTGGCACTGATTTAATAAATAATAATGAAAAAAATATTTTTTTAAAATATTTATTTATGAAGCAAAGCTTGAATTCAGATTTATTTTAGAAGAAAAAAATTAAAGAAATTGTTTTAATTTTCTACTGTCTGAAAATAATTCATGAAGACCTTGATAGAAGACTCATATATGAAAATATAGCCTACTTTGGTGCATTTTCACAAACAAATATAAGTTTATTTATTTAAAGGTCAAATGTAACAGATTTTTTACTAAAAAAAAATATTGATTTCCAAAATTTTTTACTAAAAAAAATACAGTATCTAGCTTACCAGAAAAAAAAAAAATTACGGTAAATAAAAAAAAATAGTTCAGCAGAATTATTTATAATTCAAATTTTACAATTACACCTTTAAAAAAAGATTGTCTACTGTATATGCTTGGGGAGATATTTTGTTACGTCATTGTTCAGAGACGAATAGAGCTTGCTATACTAAACTATAGAATATTTGCTATCTTTGTCAGCTAAGGCTGGAAATCCTGTAAATAGTTGTAAAAAAATCATACGGTAATCAGATTCATTCTTTGTGCTATTATGGTCCAATTTTTTTTTTTTTTTTAAAAAATCAAAATGAACTTTAATACAAACGGAACATATTTCTATTTAGCCTACATGATAAATCATTACGAAGAAAACAGCTGTAGAAACAGTATCGTCAAATTAATCTCGGACTCCCCCAAAAATTTTAAAGCTTCCTTTTGTAATCTCAGACGGGTAAGAATATTCTTAATCTTATCTTTAGATAACTTTTTTTTTTATGCATTAAAAAAATTTTTTTGTCCATTGGAATTTTTTTTTTTTGGTTAATTATCTTTGAAATTCAATAATAAAAATTTTTAAAATCCATTACATTTGACCTTTAATAAGACTTGATAGAGCATTCTTGTTCATTACATGTCACCATGCCAGATAAAAAAAAGCTTTACCTGTAACTTCGATTTCAGGCTTCTTAGCTAAACATTTAAAAAAAAAAAAAAAGTCCACAAATCAAAACCAAATATCCTTTCCCAATCCACCAATAAGTAAATAAAAATTGACCCAACTTCAGATTCTACAAATTTCTTCTAGAGTAAACAACCATTTACCACTATAAAGCCTTGAAAATACTGCTAATATCAAGACATAATCAAATATTTACCTGTCTACAACTAATAAGAAAGATTTATAAAACTGGAAATTGCTAGGTTTTGTTAATGGACTTGCAAATTGCTTTTCACCAAAATAGAATAAATCTTTATTAAAAAGCTAGTCTAAATAATTTAATAATCAGAAGCCACTAAACATAAAATGTGAAAATAAATAAGACTAAGAATCCTAATAGACTAATGAGAATAGGCTGAGGTCATTGTGCAGTGATTTTTTTAAAAAAAATATTTGTTTCATCTCCTTTTCATTAGTTAAACCTGATTTTGAAACAAGGGTGCTGGAATCCTGTCTGGCTTCAGCTCTCCAAATAGTTTCTTAACTCCGCCCTAGCTTGAGGACAAATTAAAATATGAATCTTTTAGTTACTCTACACCAGGGGTTCCAACCATTTTATACGATAGACACCTAGAGCTCAATCTAAAAAACCGGAAAGGCGGCGGGCACCATCTATATTTTCCGTAATGACAAAAATAGATGTGCAGATGTAAAAAACGCTGTAGAATCTGGATTGTATTGCCTGAATTTAGACAAATTCTCTAACTATCCCCACCATTACTCAATTCGGCTGTCTGCGTGCATTGCACTCAAGTTCGTCCATGTTGTATCATAATTAAATTAGCGCAACAGTTTTATTCAGATCATAACATTTTATATTTTTTTAAGTAGGCTACAGTGCCATATATAAACATGTGTAGTACGATGTACATCATTAGATACTGTCTTTGCTTAAAAAGCAATCTGGAATTTTTGTTACCGTAGGTTTTTTTTTTTTTTTTTTTTTAAAGACATATAGGCATATATCACATACGATTGGAGCAAAAAATTTCATTTTCCATCAAAATGTATTTCAGTTAGCTCTGGCCCCAATGTAATGAAATCTTAATTTGCAGAGCAATAATAGCACTCTACACAAAGATAGACCATTTCAGTGGACAGATGAATACAAATTTGCTTTGGAAACAGTAGGGGAGAGAGGGGCAGTTTCATACACATTTCCCTCCATGAGAGGAGAAAGGTAGCCATTATGTGTTGACAGGAAGTTTTTTAGAAATTAGCTACTGTACATCCTCAGAGAAAAGCATTGTATTTTGCTCAATCCATTGTGAAAAAAAGCATTAAAAGTTGATTTTGTTAATGAAAAGTGATTTTTGGGGTTCAGCGAGTAAAACCTGGCAAGTACCATTATTTTTTGGTTAATTTAGTTGCATTATTAGTTCATTACAAACTATAATCTGTATTCTAAATATCCTGTTAACATGAGCACTTAAGTATAACCTAAAAGAAAGCCATGTGGTCTTTTGTAAACTTAGTAGCTTACATGTGGGGCACTTTCATACAATGTGAAGGGGCACTTTCATACAGACTTTTTTTGTGGTATACAAAATTATTTTATAATATTAAAATAATTTTAATTGCATAAAAATACTTTAAATCTACACTTTTGAATGATTTATCACTTAAGATTCATAATAATTAGAGACAAAGTAAAAAAAGAATTCTGCCAAACACCCCTGAAAAGAGCAGAATTGAAAAGATGGAAAAATGTAAACAAGAAAAGAACCTAAAAGTTATCAAAAGAAAAACAATAAAAAATTATTTTCAGCTAAACATTTAAAGTGAAGGCCTAATGGTGATGATGATTCAAATATCGGTAGTGACAAAAGTATGGTAGTGACAAGTGGTGAGAGTGAAATGGAATTAGCGATAAAAATGACAAAGTGCTCAAATTAGATTGAACAGTCAAAAACCCTACATGGTTTGTGCCCCCCCCCCTCTCAAGGGCCGAATGTCATTTTTCACCTGTGATGAGACATATAGAGGGTAAGACCTTTCTGTTGATACCTCAATCATATTTTTGCATCAAGCCATTTTCTCAAAACAGTTTGAACGGTAAAAAAAACCCTTATAGAATTTAATATATAGCTTAGATAATTAATATAAATTTTTATTGCTTTAAAAACTATTTTTCCCTTTATAAGTCTTTCTTAAATATTGATACCCGTATAATGAACTTTAATTTGCTAAGGAATAAAAAAAATTACATTGCTTAAGTTGAAATAACTATGTGTAGCCTACAAATTGTAAGTCTAAGTGGAAGTTTAGTAAAAATGTCGGACAATGCAATCTCACATGATCCTTATCAGTGAAAAATAATTTATTTCTGTCACTTGTCTCAAAAAAACTAACTCTAAATTCGAAATTATATTTTTTCTTCAATTCTACCCATAATTTTCTCTTTTTTTAGAAAACTCTAGTTGGCCTACTCTACTAAAACAAAGTCCAATGAAGAACGGGTTGACGTAAAAATATGAGAGGTATCAAAAGAAAGCTCTTACCATCTATGTCTCATCACAGGCGAAAAATAACAGTTGGCCCATGGTGGTGGGGGGCACAACGCATGTAGGGTATTTGACTGTGCGATGTAATTTGAGAGAACGGGTCGACATAAAAATATGAATGAGGTATCAAAAGAAAGCTTAATGAGATTGGGCCAATGGTGGGAGGGGGGGGGGCACAAACCACGAAGGCTAAATAATGACCCAACAATGAACACCTGGGCAATGTCGGGTACTAAGCTAGTCTGAAACTGTATTTGAAAAATAAAATATTTTCTTATTTTAAAAATCAGGTGTTCATTTTTTTTCCCCACTGTGTATGAAAGTACCCCTGATTGTGTACGAAACTACCCCAGCTGGGGCAGTTTCATACAAAATGCTTATTTTTTTTTTTTTTTACTTTTTAATTGTTCTGTTTCTGTTATGTTTACCAACCATTATTGGCTATAGATATAATACTAGAACAAAGTTTAAGGAAAATAGATAAGAAAAAATATTAAAGTTGGTTTTGTTGAATTTCTATGAAACTGCCCCACTCTCCCCTACTAGCATATGCTATTTCTCTAAATGGAAATTTATATCTGATTAATCAGTTAAGATATCTTGTTATTTAGGCTACTAAAAGTCAAGACTATCAGGACTGTTTCAGTGTTCACTAGTAGCACTGGCAGAATCAGGCAATTTAGGATGTTGCAATATTTTAACACATTTTAGCAAAAAAAAAAAAAATACACATAGGCTACTGAATTCAACTAGTCTATTTCTATTAGAAAAAATACACATTTATACTCTTCAAATAATTATTTTTACAAAAGTAATCCAAAAAGTTTTATTTTTATCTTAATGTATAATATGATATCTAATCTAAACAAATTTGTAATCATAAAAAAATCTTAGATTTTTTTCAAAACCAGTTTTTCACTAAGCGCTCTGTTCACCGTGCATCATTGATTCAGATGAAAATAAATTTATAAAATCTATTTGTAGTCTAATAAAGAAGCTTGTTTTAATTTTCAATATCTGATCCAATTCAGCAATATTTTCTCTATTTTTTTTTTTTAAATATTTTGTCAAGTAGAGATTTTTTTTTGCAGCCAAAGTTCATTGGCTATATAGTGTATATTTTCTATATATACTATTATATATACAGTATATAAACTTACAGTATACTCTATGAAAGCTTTTTTCATTGGCCTTTATATAGAGTAATCGAAATATGTTAGTATATTATTTAGCCATCAATTTCTTAAATAACGTATGTAATGTAGCCAGGGGCAGATCCAGAAAAAAATGACACAGGAGGGAGGGCACCATTTAAAAAAAAAAAATGTTTTTTTTTTAATTTTTTTTTTAGTACCGTATAGTAATGTTGACAAATAAATATTTTCGTAATAAACAAACTCTATTTACAGTTTTATTTTAATCTGAAAATTGCCTATTTTTTAAAAAAAAGCTATATAAAGCTTGGTTATTATAGAATATCATTTATGAGTTGACGGATAAATAAATAATAACCACCCCCCTGCGGACACCCAAGATGGCAGGTATTTATGAAGGCGGTCACATTGACATTGCCACAAGTTCCAAGATTAGATAAATGGAAGGAATATATAGTCAACTTATTTCATAAAGTAGGCTAATTATAATACAGAAAAATAAAATAAATCTGTAAATTAACTTGAAAACTATGTTTTGATGGAATTTTGTTAATGCTTAATTAAGGACAATTATTGACCTTGATTAGCACATAGCTATGTAAAAACTGGTTTAGAAAGAAGAGCAGACTTTTTAAAAAAAAATAAAATTAATACATTGTAGGCTAAAATTGTAATTATGTACAAAGAATATAAATAGGCCTATGCATTTAACATAAATAATAAAAAAAATCATTAAAAGTTTGATCCAGGAAAACAAAAATCAATGAAAAGATTAAAATACTTAAAGGCCAAGGTAAAGCTTTTTCAAAAGCTATGAAACTAACAATTAGCCTACAATGGATTTGGTGGATCGGCTTTTGTTAAAGATACGGCTAAATAAAACTAAACAAAACGGAAAAAGATATATTAAAAAATTGCTAAATTGAAAACACACAAGTAAAAACAAGATCACTGAAATACAGTACCGTATACAATTTTGCCTTAAGAAAAAAATATTTTTTACACACAAACTCACAACTATTTCTGAATTTGTTTAAATGATTACTGCTGTGCTAACAAAAATATATTCACTGTAATTTTACTGAAATACAAGATTTGTAAAATTAATTAAACCACAGCATTACAACTAAGGTTTTAACTCCTTTATTTTGGATGGCTGCTTTTTCATTCATTGCCGTACTTAGGTGACAATTTGTCGAATGACATATTTTTTGGTTACAGCAAGATTTTTTTGTCAAGAAATATTTTATTTAATACGGCTACATAATTCTTATACATTTTAATGTATCAAAAATTATACGGTATATAGACAATAGCTTTTTAAAATCTACATTTTAAAGTATCAAAAATTAAAATAAATGTACCGTATAGAAATATAGAGTTTTATAAGAATGTAAAACGAGCTAGTTATTTTATTATTTCAATCTGCTAACATAACAATGAAAATTGGTTATAATTTTACAGATCAAACACAAATATACATTATAATTACCATACATTTTTTAATATTTTAGCCATATTTTATGAAGATTTGATAAAAAGTATTAGTCTATAAATGGTGGGAAAAAATTACTGTAAGTTATAGACAAACTTAAAACTCCAATATAGCATATTGTAGACCATTTCTTAACCGTTCGTTCTAATGGTATAATCTACTTGTTTACATAAAAATCTAATAATTTTATGAATTAAAAAAAGGTTAAAATTATCAAAATAGTAGAGTTAAATGGGCACAAAATATTTTAGTCAGATGGGATGGGGGTTAAACCTAGATTAACATGCCCTAAATTTGTTTTTAAATCTGACTCTAAAAAACCTGTTGCTTAGCCAATAAAATTAATTTAGAACATAATAAACAGAAAGACCTCAATGTTTAGCCTATTCAAATTCTAAGAAGCCTGAAATTAAACCCCAAAATTATTGTTTGAAGCTGTAGACTAGCCTAAACAGATAAATAATAAATAGTAACAGCATAAAATGAACAAAGAATAATCAGGAAAGGAACAACACAAGTTTTGTATTTGTGGCTTTAAAAACAAATAAAAAACCATCAAGATTGATAGAGAAAAAAATCTAATAACTGGGTTTAAATATAACAAAAGAAAGCTAGAAAAAAAGTGAAAAGAAATGCAAAGATGGCAAGTTGCTAGACATCTTACCTTGAGGATCTAAGCTCTTTAAATCTACCCAGCCATCTGCAAAGTAAAGTTTATCAGTTAGCAAGCAGGTACAGACAGAGAAGGAGCCTAGCTGAAAAATAGTTACATCATGAGGATTTTTAGATAATATGCTAAATTCAAAGCTAGAAGAAGAAAAGAAACAAAGAAAGCAGATTTCTAAGCAGAAGAATATGCATTCTGATTGAAGTTGCAGCAGGCTATAATGACAAGCTTATGCTTGGAAAAACCAAACCAAATTTAAGAGCTACTCACCCACCCCCCTCACCACCACCTCAGTAAAACAAAACAAAAATATATTGATATAATCTACATATATATAAACAAACAGTATACACAAACACACTGTACATAAACTTACAGTATGCACGCACACACACAGTGCATACTTTATGTACAGTATACATCAGTGGTTCCCAACCTTTTTCTGGCGGCGCCC
>PXIH01S0000871.1:10195-20841 GCA_003024985.2 Euperipatoides rowelli
TTTTTAAAAATCTCTTGTTTGAATGCTTTCATTGAAACAGAAGATATTTTTCAAGAATACTGTATATAAAGGATTTTTAGCTTTACCCCCCTTCCCTCCCTTCCCCCCCCCCAAAGAAAATTGAAACCCTGGTCCCCCACATCATAATTTGGGACCGGGGACTGGAAATCCAGACGGGATCCGTACATATTTTGATATATAAAGATTTGTTAAGCATATTTTTTGGTTGTATTAATGTTCTGTTGAAGTTTGCTTGGCCTACAGGCCTCTTGTCCAGGCCTACAAAGCCCCTGCTCTCATTAACCCTGGTCATAACTCTTGTGGAGTTTTTTTCATAAATGGATTCCCCTGATCCTTGGTCCTATGTGGGGGTCCTGGTTATATATTTTATTATTTTAAATTTACATATTATTTTTTAATCTACTTCCTGATTCCAAGCCTGAAAATAACAGCTTTGGATTTTTTTTTTAAAAAAACAACAACTCTTTATATTATATATTTAGAGCTAATTAATTATCTACAGTAACTTAAACTAATGATGTATAACCTCTTGTGTTGATAATTTATTTTGTTAAATCTTTTTTTCAAATATGCCAAATTATTACTGTTTCTTTTGTTTCCCCATACCAAAATAACTTTCAAGCCGTAAATAAAAAAAACACCACGAACATCAACTAGTGTTGTATATTAAGGCCTAATGGAAGCAACGAATTATGAACTTTTGAAGTGCATAGTGCCCGCTGATTGGTTAATGGTTGATTAACAGTATGGCGGACGTAAATTCTGTTAAAATGATCAAAATTGACCAAAAAAGGATTAGAGTTGAGAGGCATAGTGGGTTTAATACATAGTAGAAGTTAGGGTTCAGGGTTAGGGAAAGGTTAGGACTGTAAATAATAAAATAAAGCTGCTATCCATCTTTATCATGTGACTAAATGTTCATAATTTTTTGCTTCCGCTAGGCGTGAGTGTGTTGTGTTGGACGAATCTCATGTAAAAAAATAGCCAATCCACTGTTTGTCACTGCGACAATTTTTAAAGCAAGCTCTATATTTTTTCTACAAAAACAACTGAAAATCAATAGAAAACAGCAAAGCCACCACAATTTCCAGTGTAGCACATCCAATTGAAACTTATGTGTTTTAAATAGTAAACCATCCACTTCTGCCTCACATAAGATGGCCGCTCCTAAACATTACGCCAATTGGAGTCATTGACAGTTCAGGTTGTATAAGTCATTGGGTAAAGACTGAGTTATTAAGTTTTAAAAGTTTCCTTTTTTGTTCATTAGGTAATCCTGGCACCTTTCCGATTCCCTTTTTAATCACACCACCTGACTGCAAGATAAGTCAGTCCTTTTCCTGTAATGACAGCAATGTTTGTCAAAGTACTATTTTTGGCTCGCTCTTTTCAATCTCGTAGCTCCCATAGGAGAAACAAATATGAACTTACTGTAAATACATTTTAAGCTTGTCTTTTGATTTGCGGAATTATATGTTAAAATTCATGAAATTATAATTTTAAACAAAAAATAAATCTTGATATATTTTGATATAAACTGAGTGTCACCACCATTCTTAAACTAATATTCAAAATTATTACTGTACAACCTTAAATTACAAATTGCAATTTTTTTTAAATTTTATTTGAATTGTCATTGTTTCTCACTTGGGGTCATTTAAGTTGAAAATTAATTTATGTGTTAATATGTTAATGCTACTGAAAGGTGGGCCTTTAATGGCTCGGTGAAGTGAAGATGTACCTCTCCCGAGCAAAAGTCAACCCCACCTTCATGTGGTAAGGCCTATTACGCTAACGGGGTGATGACGACCGTGTATACCGGGATATGCATATAAAAATCTCTTTTAAGAACTGGTACGAATGGGGTAAATACCATTCTGTTGGTAAGAGGCTAATGGATATGGGATGGTGTTTCTATAATATTAGCAGAAAGGGGAGGATGGAAGGATGGTAAGTGGAACTTTAAATTGGTGGAGCAGGCACTATGGGAGATGATAATAGAAGGACTGGAGTCCTGATGCCGAGCCTGTAAGTTACATACTCTTAACTATCTTTAGGCGTAAGTTTNAAAATTTTTTGTTTTATTAAATCATTTCTATTAAAATTAGTCTATTATACATTTCTTAAATGCTGCTAGTGCTTGCCTTGCTTTGTTTTGGGTTTGTTTTGCACTTGTAGCTAGGTGGATCCAGAGCGGGCACTATGGGAGATGATAATAGATGGATTGGAGTCCTGATGCCGAGCCGCTAGGTGGATCCGGAGCTGATATTGGAGGTTGGAGGATAGGAGTGTGAATAGTGCCCTAGTTTCTGTTGCTATGCTACGAGGGTGGGGCTGACTTGATACCCTGGGAATAGGCGGGTGATGGTTGAGATGGCCTTCACCACTGATGGGTTAGCAACTGGATGGGCCAAGTATGTTGTGTTATTTTACAATTTAAGCTAAAGGTAGGTCGAATAAGAATATTTAAATAAATTGATGTTAGTGCTTGTTTTGCTTTCTAGTGTTGTGTCGTTGCTTATTTGCTTTTGCAGCTAGGTGGCTGATCTGGATGGACAGTTGATGTAGAGGACTGGTGGAGCTGGTGCTGAGTGCCTGGTCAATGGAAGGTCTATGTTAACAGGGTGGTGCTTGGAGTGCCCGGGGAGGGCGCTGATCTGGCTTTAAAGTAAGAAAAATAAATTGCTAATAAGGGGCTTTAAGGTGTTGGGATTTGGGTGCCTTTATATCTGGTAACCTGGATCGGAGAGGCTCCACGAGAATCAGGATCGAAAAGGCGATGATGTGCGTGGTCCATAATTCCTTTCATCAGGCGATATGAACACCTTGGAGATTGGCAAGAAATATATATAACTGTGGTCTCTCTGATTGCTCCCTTTGGCTCCAAAGTCATGGTGATGACTCGAGAGAATAGGGCGGTGCTGAAGAACGTGGAGTGAATGGTGGTCTTCTTGCTAGTGCAATATGGTAGCGCGTTCCTTCAAGGGTATCGTGACTGCTGGAGGGGAAAATATTTGGAGAAGAGTGATGAACATGAGGCAAAATTGCTGGGCACATGCAAGTCGATAGCTTGCAGACGGCGAAAGTATGGTTTTAGGAGATTGAAGATCGGCAGACCTTGCTACACATGGAATGACTTTGGCACAATGGATATTAGTAAGTATGGTATTTCGTTGGAGCGCTGGAAAGAGGCGGCCAAGGAGAAAGAAGAAATGGGGAAGTTGTCTAAGGAATTTCACAAGATCGTGGACACACCAGATGAGGAAGATACAACTCTAGCTAAGGAGGGGGGAAAGCAGCTAGAGAAGGGGATATGGAGAGAGAGATAGCCACATGGTATGGAAGTGGTAGGTGACAGAGGGGTAAGTCATCTTGATTTATTAATATTTATTAACCTTTATAATTGTATGTCTTGCTTCCTTTTTCCTGTTTGGATTCAGTATGGGTGTCGTGTCTAGCTGAGGAAGCGGCTGACACTAGAAGACTGATTCCGAACAAACCCTCAGCCTCATGGTCTGCCTACTGCCATTGCACAATGATTCATGCTCCTGAATCNTGCCATACGGTATAGGTTGTCTGTTGGACTGGCATGTTGCCCTGATACCTGATACCTGAATATGTTAACGCTACTGAAAGGTGTGTATCATATATTATTAATAAGAATTAAGGTGTGTGTAATAATTTCTAAATTTGTGCATTGGTTTCAAGAAATTATTAGAGTTGTAGTAGTGTATGATCAGTTGTTTATTTGTGTATCTGGAGATGGGATGCAATACCTATGCCATCATTCAAACTTTATATCTGTATTAAACTAATCTCATTTGTATAAGTCATGATGGAAAACATGTTGTTTTGTATGCTGTTACAATGTGCGTGGAATTTGGACGTCAGTTGGCATGCACTCTAACTACCAGGGGAATAGTTAGCTTGGTCTGGGCCAAGAAGTGGGAGTCAAATCCTGTACTATTATAGATAGAGCTTACATAAAGCAATGGTGAAACAAAAGAAGGAAGTTTTGTCCAATGATGGAGGAGCGCTCTGCAGGACATGATGACCGTTGTCATATTACGGTAGAGAGAGAGAGAGAGCGTAAAATGTGTCAACTTGATGGACTGTCAGATTCGCAGGAAGAAAGGTGATAGCAAGGGGAAGCTAGAGGAGATTGGAGGAAGTCAGGGGAGAGGAAGGACGTTTGTTTTTACTTAGTGGAGAATGGTAGAAGTCGGGGAGGGAAATAATGTAAATGTTTTTTTTTATAACATGATGTGTGAGTATGAAGAAAAAAGTGGAAAAATGATTTACTAAACCATTGAGATGTATCTTTCCTGACAACATTAATTCGCTACAAATGCGACATAAATGTTTCGAGTGAAAATTACTAAAGAAACCCACATTATATTAATTTGAAGATTACTACTTACTGAAACACAACACTATAATAGTAGTAATGGAGCCGCAGCAATACAAGTTCTCAGAAAGAGTGATCCAGCTCAGAGACATGATCGATCCGTTATATAGTTAGACTTATAGTGCGCTACACCGTATCAACCAGGAGCCAAAATCTTTAGGAATATTGGACAAGATTATACAGATTGAAACTTTCCATAATATAATGACAATATTTGTAAGTAGACTTTTTGCTTACTAATGAGGTAAGATACACCTATTTATGTTAAGAGTAATTTAATATGAGATAGCCTAGTTGACCATTCACAATTTGTTTAATGATGAATTTAAAATGTTTTCAATAGTTTGCAAAGCAAATAGTAATAATTAGTATAGTGTTAAGGTTGTTTGTTTTTCTTTTTTTATATATGAATGTGAGCAATAGGGATCAATACAGATTCTGTTGTAAATGTAAGTTACAATTGATTTGACAGCTAAATTTGTTTATTTTAATATAATTTAGTAGTATAATTCAAGTAGGTATTACATTGTATTACATTGTATTACATTGTATTACATTGTATTATATTGTGATCTAAATGTTCTGTTTGTGTTTATTATGACCCATAGTATATGCTAATCTTTAAATTGAAATACTCAACTTAAAGATTTTAATTTTTTATTTGACTTTGGCCTGTGGCCACTAAATTAAAGAAATGCATTGCTAAGTAAATAAGGGTTGGTGTGACTCCTTTCAGTTTTTAGTGCAGACAGTATTACTCCATTATTTTTAAGTCTTTTTTTCTCCTATGCATGACACACATATAGTTATGATTAATTGTATTGAGTTTATACTTTAAATTTTCATTGTCATTCTTGGAGATTGTCATAATTTACAGTATGTAATGGCATGTGTTGATACAAATGTCATTGAACTTCATCCTTGTTCTAGGATGAGTGGTCAAGCTGCTATGCCTTACCGATTGGACTAATGTTGGCAGGGTGCCATTAAATCATGATTATATCATCATTGTGAGCAAATCTTCTGACCCATTTGGTAGTTGTAACGGTACTCTAGAGTTTCACTTTTGCCTCCCCTTGCCTTTGTTGTGATATTCACTTGTAAGTTTTTATTCCTTTATTTTATCTTAATTTTTGGTTTGTGATCATTTGAATGTATGATTTGATACTTGTGAATTGTATACATATACTTTATTTTAGTGAGTTGTTTTTCTTGTAAGTCCACCCCCTCCCCCAATCAATTGTGATGCCAATTCACATGCTCATGGCCCATCCATTCAGTTAGTATTTAGTAATACCTACACCAAGGTATACAATACATCTGTCTAGGGGGTGTCCGTGACCATTGTGCATTGAAACACAATTGCAGTGTTGTCAGTTAAGTCATCAAAATTTTAATGTTCAAAATAAATCAAGATCCCCTTAAGGTTAGTATACACAATCTCTGTCTGATCATATCCAATTCAGTATCAATGACTGCTTAAGCTATTGAAGGTGGTGTTTGATATGGATATAGGACTGCAGACAGACAGCACTCCCCACTCATGTTTGAGTTTTTTTTATTTATTTATTTAATATCAGCATTAAACTACATGTGAATGTTTTGAATGATTGAGCTCGTTCCCCCCCCCCCCCTCATTTTCCTTTCTTTTCCTCCCAGATTGTGATTCATCATCTTGCAGTGTGTTGTGCCTTAACAAGGAAAATAATGCGGATTAAACTATTAAAGTAGTTTAATAGACTAAAAACAAATACAGATAGCATTTTAGAAACGGGTTTATCGCAAGGTTTAACGTTCTAGGACTTACAAGTTCTAACTCAAAAACATAATATAAATGTGCATGCTGCATGTATAATAAAACGTGAGATTCAAAATCTGCTTCAGTTATACTATTTATATGAACTATCGATACAGTACATTATCATCCCTTCAAAACATTGAGGGATAACGGCAGGGTTGTTGGTGGAGCCTTTCCGGATAACGTCTGTAGTTTGAATCTCCTGCCTCATTATGGTTTCCATCCTCCAGTGGTGGTCCGAATAGAATTTCTGGCTCATTTAGGTTTCCTTCCTCCATCGGAGGTCCAAATACAAATTCTGGTTCTGTAATTTTCCCTTCCTCTGCTGGTAGTGATTCTGGGAGTAGGTGTGACTTAGTAGTTGGTTGACATGATGCTTGCCTATTCGTCCATTGTTGAATTTGACTAGGTATGTTACTGGGCTATATTTCTTTATGATGGGACCTGGTTCCCAGCACGGTGCCTGCTTGCAGTAGTTTCTGGAGAGTACTGGATCTCCTAAGGCAAAGGTCCTAAGGTTAGTTGTTTGGTCAGGGCTTTTAATGTCAGCCAGGGTTCTAATTAATTCTAGGCGGTTTCTTAGCTGTAAACCTAGGAATAGCTCTTCTGGGTTACGTTATGTGGGGTGGAACTGTAAGCAAATAGCATATTGCTTATTTTTAACCCAATGTTGGTGTAATCATCCAGTTTTGTCAGAAAGTTTTTTAGAATCTCGACATAGCGTTCAGCCTGACCATTAGAGGCTGGATGGTAGTGGAGGCTTAGGGTGTGATGGATGTCTCGATTCTTGCAGAAGATGGAAAAGGTGTCGGAAGTGAATTGAGTACCATTGTCTGATACTAACTGCTTAGGATAAGCATAATGTGAAAAATAACCTAGTACTAGTGCTGTACGGATTGTGTTTGTAGAAGTCATGGCAATAACATCTGAACATTTGGAGTAGGCATCAATGCTGACTAGGAATGTGTTTCCATCTATAGGGCCAGCAGGTTTGCTTTAGGTTGATCTCTGAAGTTTGATGTGCAGATGCGGCATGTGCAGGCAGTTTGTTCAATTTCTTTATCTACAGCTGGCCACCAAAATAAGGATCTTGCCAGCATCTTCATCTTGACCATCCCTGTGTGGTTTTTATGTAACTCCTTAAGCAAGGGAGTTTTCAGGTTTTTGGGAATTATGACTCTGTTTCCCCACATTAGACAGTCACCATGTATGGTTAGTTAATTCTTCTTTGTCTGGAAGTTTTTTAGCAATGGTGTGGGTTTATGCGGCCAACCACTTTTCAGATATTTGAACGATTTGTGATAATATTTCATTGTTAGCGGTTTCTATAGCAATTTCTTGATAATTCCATGAAAAATCTTCAATTTGCTCTATCATAAGAATTATTTCTCCAATTTCTGCTGTAGATGCTTGGGTCTCTTTACACATTTGCAATTTGCTTAGACGTACAGTATTTGATGTCATAGTTGTATGCTGATAAATTTAGAGCCTGCCTTTGTATGCGGGCTGCTGCAAGGATGGGGATCTACTTATTGGCATTAAATATGTATGTCAGCGGTTTGTGGTCCATCAATAATATGAATTTATGGCCAAATATGTATTGGTGGAACTTCTTTACAGCGAATATGATCCCTAATGCTTCCTTATCCAGTTGAGAGTTATTTCTCTCTGTGGGCGTTAAATGTACGGGAAGCAAAGGCTATAGGTTGTTCAAGTTCTACTGGGGTGGTGTGGGAGATTATAGCCCCTAAACCAGTTGGAGATGCATCCGACGCTATGACTATGGGTAGTGCAGGATTAAAGTGTGTCAGTACTGGTGGTGTTGAGACTAGTTCCTTGATTTGTGTGAACGCTTGTTTTGTAGTGGTGTCCCAGGACCACTTGACATTTTTATATAGCAAATTGTTCAGCGGTGTTAACATTGTTTCCTGTAGTAGCTTATAAGGCCTAGAAAGGATCTGAGTTGGTCCATGTTCTTAGGTTCAGGTGCTGAGAGTATGGCCTTTATCTTTGTTTTGGATGGTTGTATGCCCTTTGCATTGATTATGTGACCCAAATATTCAACTTCAGCTTTTAGGAATTCACATTTCTGTTTATTGAGTCTTACACCATTTTTTTTCTAGCTTATCTAGAACTTATCTGGAATATAGCTGGGGCTGCTGCAATACCGAAAGGTAGTCTTTTGACGGAAATAGATCTTTATGAGTGTTTATTGTGAGGTATTGAGCTGATTCCTCATCAACAGGTACCTGTTGATATGCCTGAGATAAATCTAGTTTTGAGAAAATAGTTCCTGAGACTAGTTTGGTGGGTATTGGTCCACTACTATATTTTTATTCCGTCCTATTTTATAGTCAGCACATATTCTTAAGCTGTTGTCTTTTTTTAGTATGGGCACTATTAGTGCTGCCCAATCCGAGTATTTCACTGGTTCTATAATATTTGTTTTTGAAGTTTTGCCATCTCTGCCACTATCCTTGGTAAGAGTGCAAAAGCTACCTTCTTGTGCTTACAGAACTTAGGTGTGAAATTTTTCTTTAACATAATATGTGCCTTAAAGTTTTTAATTAGGTCTAATTCTGGAATAAATAAGCTTTTGTGTTTGATTAAGGCTTAATCTAATTGATTTTTCGGATCTAGATTTAATTCTAAAATAGAGATTTGATCCTGAAGTATGTTTAGTGCCTTAATCCAAGTACGGCCTAAAAGTGGAATTGAACATTCTTTTAATAAATAGTTCTTGGTTGTGGACAGTTTTATTATTATAAGATACATTAACAATTATTGATTTTCATACTGGGATTATTAATTTTTGAAAAGCATTTAATTTGACTTTAGTTTTCACAATTTTTACATTATTAAGTTTTTCTCTAAATAAATGCAGGGGGAGTAGGGTTACAGCAGCACCAGTATCCAATTCAAAGGAAATGGGTGCATTATTTACCTTGACATTGATAAAGTATGATTTAACAGTGTTGCCCTCTATTTGATTTACAGTATAGCTAAGTTTTTAGTAATAGTGAATTCTCACATTCATTTATATCACTTAGGCTACTCTTTGAGACTTTTTTTTAAATCTCTCAGCGTTTCCAAAGTTTCTATTTTTTCTGGATCTGCAAATGGAAATTACATGACCTTCCTTTTTGCAATAATAACAAATTGCGTTTTTAAATTTGCAGGTTTGTGAAGGGTGGTTTAATCCACAATGTTTACAGATTATGTCATAAGAATAATCCTTATCAGAAGTTTTAATTTTGGAAGTTTTAATTTTGGAAGTTTCCTCTTCCTTGCACAAAGTGCCTGATAGTCTAGCAGCATCTTTACTAGTTAGCTCAACGATTGAGGCAATTGTATTAAGGTAGCAAATGATGTGCTGTCGTCTTCAGCTAACAGCTTCTTTTGAATCACTTGGTTAGCAGCTCCAAAGACAA
Organism: Euperipatoides rowelli; assembly: GCA_003024985.2. NCBI lineage: Eukaryota > Metazoa > Onychophora > Udeonychophora > Euonychophora > Peripatopsidae > Euperipatoides > Euperipatoides rowelli. The sequence goes on from PXIH01S0000871.1 coordinate 19,854, forward strand.
ACTGATCTGCTAGCTGGCTATCCAGATCCTCTTTGGAAACACAGTTTAAACTTAGTTTGAGTAGGGCCACAGCAAATTCAGTAATTAACTCGCCTGGTTCCTGTTTTCTACAGCGTAACTTGAATCTTTCTGTTCTGGCAATCGTTTTGGAATTGAAATGTCCGTCCAGTATTTTAAATAGTTCATTTACTGGCTTCGATTCCGATAGATCTGGAGCTATAAGATTGCAATACAGGTTGAAGATAGAAGTCCCCATTAAAGTTAATATTGTAGGCAGTTTTAAATCTTATTTAATTGATTTTTCCTCCAAAAAGAATTTTAATTGTTCACAATATCTTGTCCACTTATTCCTTTTATTGTCGAATTACTCAAACTTAGCCATAGTAACAATTCAACTATCTTATAAAAATAATTATTAATAGGCTGCCAACTGACTTTTTTTTTAACAGATACTGTATATTTTCCTATTATCCTTGTCGGCAAGTTATTTTCCCCTGTTGTGTCTTAACAAGAAAATAATTTAATAGCCTACAAACAAATACAGATAGGAATGCCGACATTTAGCATTTTAGTAGCGGATTTATCGCAAGTTTCAATGTTCTAGGACTAACAAGTTCTAACTCAAAAACATAATATAAATGTGCATGCTGCGTGCATAATAAAACGTGAGATTCAAAATCTGCTTCGTTTATACTATCGATATGAACTAATGATACAGTACACAGTGCAGGCGCTGATGGTGGGCCTGGAATGAATAGGGCAGGGACCTCTAGTCCTTTGGGGCGAATTAAGTGAAACAAAGGTCATCCCTTATCTTTTTCACATAGTTTTTTTTAAATGTTAATGTTACTAGCCTATGTCTTAGTAATTTTACCCATTTTCATCAAAATATTTAGTTTTGTCAATTTAGATGATGCCATTGGTTTTTGTGTGACTAGGTAATGCAGGGTAACCCCTCGCCCCACATATATATATATATATATATATA
>PXIH01S0000872.1:3073-13357 GCA_003024985.2 Euperipatoides rowelli
TAATAAAAAGTGAATATTATTTCTTATTAAACAATAAGATATGTTACTGTGTACTGTAATTAAGTTAATAAAAACGAATATTTTTCTGTGTACTGTAATTAAGATAATAAAAAGCTAGTATTTTTTTCTTATTAAACAATAAGATATGATACTGTGTACTGTAATAAAGTTAATAAAAAGTGAATATTTTTTCCTTTGGAACATTAAGAGATTTATATTTAAAATCGTTTTTGCAAATAGTATTTTTTCGTTTTTAAAAGAATAAATGGGCAGAGGATGTATAGGGTGGGGAAGAGGTTAGGAGAGGGGTTTATAGGGTAGGAGGGTGAAGGGGGATGGGATAACTAGGGCCCATTGATTATTTACAATGGGCTTTACAGCTAGTGTCGATTATAAATTAACATTTTTTCTCTCTTTACAATTTAACAATCAATGTTACGTTGTTAACCACAAAAACGCTTCAAATTAGTAAAATTTATGTTCAAAAGGACTAAAAATATATTTGTTTTTAATCAAACCAAACAATTTAAAAAATTAACTAAAATTAAAATCAGGAGATGCAATCATGTAAAAAAAAAGGCTATTATAATATTACAATTCTCAATGACATCACTAACATTCCTGCCTTTCATTGAGAATTGGGAATGTCCTCTCCTTGGACTTCAGCTTGTGTTCCATACACGTCTTCGATACCAATGAAGACAATCAAGATAAACATATGGCTTCCTTTGCTGCCTCAGTTAACGACATATACTCAGCTTCTGTTGAAGACAGCACAACGGTTCGTTGTTTTCTTGACTCCCAGTTCACGGCTGTTCCAGCAAATTTAAACAAATATCCGGTACATGATCTGTGGTCATCTGTATCCGATCCCCAATCTGCATCTGTGAAACTAATCAGTGGCTCTCCTGTTGGGTGGAAGGTGAGACCTTTGTTCCGCGTCCCTTTTAGGTACCTTAGAACAGGCTTTGCAGCAATCCAAAGTTATTTTCCTGGATCATTGTTATTTCGACTTAGTAGATTAACTGCAAATGTTATGTCAGGTCGGGTGGCTACTGACAGGTACATTAAAGAGCCTACAAGTGAGCGATAAGGGTTTCTTTGTATTTCTTTCTCAGATGCTGACACATCCTTTTGGATAGTTTTATGCTGCTGTCAAGAGGAGTTCGAGCCAATTTTGCATCTTTCATATTGTATTTCTCAAGGATGCTGTCTATGTACTTACGTTGCAGCATTGTGATTGTTTGGTGAAATTCTATTCCTAAGCAATAGTGCAATTTTCCAAGGTCTTTCATTTTGAAAATCTTGGTGAAATCTCGTTTGAGTTTATTGTACGGGTATGTGTTGTTTGTCGCTACGATTAGGTCATCCACATAGACTATAACTATCTCGATTTTGTCTGTTCCTATATGGCAGACGCATTTGTCAGCATTTAATGGTCTCAGTCCTAATGATTTCAGACTTTTACCCATTTTTTTGTACCATTGCCTTCCGGCTTGTTTCAAACCGTATAATGACTTTTGTAGTTTATAAACATGGTCCTTCTTGGACGGGTCAACAAAGCCTTCTGCTTGCTCCATGTAAATTTCCTCATCCAATTCCCCATTAATGTATGCCATCACAAAATCGAACTGATGTAACGTCAAACCCTTTTCAGAACAATAAGCTAGCACTGACCTTATAGAGCTAAGTCTTGCGACTGGTGCAAACGTCTCAGTAAAATCTTCTTCAGGAACTTGTGTATAGCCTTTTTCCACTAATCTGGCTTTGTGTTTCTCGATGGTGCCATCTGCTTTATATTTTTTCTTAGTACCCAGCGGCATCCAACAACAGTTTTATTTTCTGGCCGTTCTGTTAATTTCCAGGCTCCATTCTGGACTAGTGCATCAAACTCAGCAAGCATAGCTTCTCGCCAGTCTGGTGAAGGGCTGTTGAGCGCTTGTTGACAGTTGGAGTGGCTTCATTGTCTATAGAGACTTGAACTTCATGATTAGTACATCTTTTGGGTCTTCCTGGTTGTCCAGTTCTAATTTTTCTAGGTTTTCCTCGACTTCTTTTGGTTTGTACATCTTGAAGTGATTTCGGATGTTGAACGGGAGAGCTTGATGATTTTTCATCGGGTGTGGTGGTTGCTCCCCCCCCTTCCTCGTTCATCGGAAATGGGAGTTTCAGTCCAAAAGTCATCTGCATCTGTGTCGTAATTTCCAGAATTTTCGAACTCATTAATGAATTTGACATCACGGCTTACTACTATTTTTTGCGCATAAGTCACAGAGCCTGTATGCTTTACAACTCGTGAGTAGCCAATAAATGTACATTTGTAAGACCTTGGTTCAAATTTATTCTTTTGTGGCTTTTTATTTAAGTAGTATGCCTTTTGGCCGAATGTTCGTGACTTACGCATGGTTTTGGTCCAAGCAATGCTTCGTATGGTGTTTGGTTGTTCCAGCCGGTAACAGCGCCATCTAATGGGCTTATTCAAAACTTTTTTTTATTACAGGTTTAAAAGTTCTGCGCGGGAATTATTTTTATAAACTTTAAGTGGTGTTTTCTTTTACATAAAAAGGGCTTAAACAAAAACAAAAATGGTTGATGCCCGTGTAACGGGCTTATTTGATAGTTGAAAATAATTTGAAGCAGGCTATAATAGAACCATATATATATATATAATTGGAATTTAACGGGTTAAATTACTCTCAATATTAACATGGTGGCTATTTACAGTACATGTACCTGCATGTATATATTTTTTTAAGAAATTAATGTGGGGATGAATAAATAACTGGGCTATCCAAAAATAAAATAAAAATGCATCGTTTCTTTAGATGTATCTTTTATTAGTCTATTTTGCGGCAAATAAAAACAGAAACTTTCATCAAATAAAAAAAATGAATTTAGTTTTATTATTTGGCCAAATCATATAAATCTTCATTATCATTTCATCATAAAAATATTAAATAAAGCCGAAGATTTACTATTTAGGATTAAACTAGTGATTTTAAATTAAGGCAAACATTTGGAAATCGATTGACAATGATGATTTGCAAATTTTAAAACATAGAATAAATTAATCCAGACAAATAGGAAAAAACAAAAACAAAAATAATTTAATTATAATTTTTTTATATTTCTCAAAAAAATAAAAAAAAATATGATTAATTCGAAGCTGAAGCATCAAAGAAAAAAAAATATCCCAAAATAACATATTACTTTTCAAGCATAGAAAATAAATTTATTGTATTGTTACTTCTGAGTATTACTAACATACAGTATAACTCATGTCCGATCATATGCGAGACCTCTCCATGTTGGAAATGAAAGGAAGATATGGAATATGTTGTTAAAAAATTATTCAGAATTGAAAAATTTAAAAATTTACAGAAAACTAGCTTGGATACTTAGAGGATAAAAAAAATTAAAAAAAAAAAAAAATTCTCTTCAATTTTTTTCCTTTTTTCCCCCTATTTTCTTTCTCTTTCTCCCTATCATCCTCGTCTTTCTACTAAATTACTAATACTAATCATCTCTATTCATTAACTCAATAATTGAAGGTTTGAAGGTATTATTGATTTTCTATAATCTACAAGCTCTGATATATTCACTATAAAATTTCCCCGCTCCTCTTTTATCCAAACGAGATGTCTCTTCATTGGTAATGGGTGGAAGGTTTTTAAATTTAGCAAAGAATGATTTTGAAAAAAATTAAGATGCTTTTTCCTTCTGGTTCTTAAAGATACAAGCCCAAGATGTTCTAAAAGACAAGTATATCTAACATTATTTAAACTCATTATTATCTTCAAAGCGCTTTTCTGCACTTTTTCCAATAATAATCCTGCTATTTAGATATTGTATTAGTCCTTATTTCAGTATTATACTCCATACAAGGTCTAATATTATTTTGCATAAACAATTTTAAGAGTATTAATGTCAACATCCTAATTTATTCTTTTTAACCTATACAACATGTAAAAATTTTTGTATGCCTTATTTATTATTGTTTCAACATGAAATCCCGCATTTTGGTTAATATATTAGTAGGCTACTAATATTTTCCCCTTTAATTTTTACACCACTGGTCTTTTTAGACTCGGCATGAACAATTATTATTAGTTTAGTGAGGGGGATGGGTACTGGAAATGGAATGCTGACAAATTTACCTGGACACAAATATATACAGTATATATATATATATANTTTTTCCAAAGATAATAATTTCAAATTACCATTTTTAATTAAACAAAATTAAAATTTATATTTTGTGACCTAAAATGGCATAAAGAATCAGGATATAAACTACTTAGTATTGTTTTTAAAAATTTCAATTCCCTATTTGCGTAATTTGTTTTTTTATTATTATTATTTATTACCAACAAGATAAAAGAACCAGTACACAAGTAAACGATTCAAAACAACAACCAAAACTGGCGATTTACTGAATAAATGACACAGCATTCAAAAATTTAATAGGCGAGTTTACAGATGCCATCGCTATATTCAAATCAATAAGCTTTTTTTTTTTTTTTTTTAAAAAAAATATTAGATGTCTATAACTAGTCTATATTTAGCCTACATGTTTTTAGCAATTTAAAGTTTTTTTTTTTTTATTTGTACTTTATTTTGCTGGCTCAATTTTTCGTTTATGTGGGTCAAAATTTGTAGTCATAAAAGGATAAATTGTAATTTTTTATTTATCAATCATTTTGAGAGAAAAAATAGCATTTTTCAAATAAGAATTTGGGCATCAGTAAAGTGTGGGATATTTATCATTTCTTGTTGCTTTCCAGAAGGTCATAGTTACATGCATTTATTGTATATACAATATTTTGTTCTCGATCACTAAATTGGCTCAACAACCAAAATAAATACACATTCGGGGAACCTCAAAAACTAAATTGAAGAAATAAATTATATAATAGATATAACAATGAATCAACGACTAGTTTACACTTCAACCTGTTTAAGGACGAAGACTGTAGTCCTAGTTGAACATCAAATGGTTTAAATATCACTTTAATAATGATTAACATAGTGAAATTCAGCCATTGAAAGAATTTGGAAATTAATAACTTTTTTTAAATAATAATTCATATTGATTTTTACTATTACTAATGGAGTCCAAAACATTATTTCTATAAAAAAAAATACTAACTCCACATTATAATAAACCCGAACACTTACATTTTAAATCTCCAAACTTATCAGAACTGACCTTTGTATTCATGGCATACTTCAAAGCATCAATTTCATCTTTTTGTTGGCTCAATTTTTCGTTCATGTGGGCCAAATGTTCACTCATCATGCTCAGTTGTCCTTCATAACTTTTGGTAGTTGTCTGTAATTCATCCTTAAATAAATCAAGCACAATAAATTGATCATTTAAATAGTGCACTAAACAAGCACGATATATACAGTACATGCATAGTAACGACAATATTTTATACACACACACCTATGTACGGTATATAAACAGTAGATACGTGTGTGTTTGTGTGTTATAATGAATATATTATAACAACAATTGGTATATCGTAAAACATAATACTACCCATCACAACTATTGAGAAATTAAAAGTTCTTTGGTATAAAGAATTGAAGTCATTCTTCATGGGATGCTTAATATTTTGCAATCTACTAAAGAACTGATAACTAAACTAAATAAATAGGACAGTAAAGTATTAACTTAATAAAAATTAAATTTAGGAAATGAGAGGCCTTTTTTTTTACAATGCCTGCTTGCTGCAAGTGATTGGGAATATTTTATATCACATACTCAGGCTTTCATCTGGCTTGAAATTAGTCACTACTATTATTGAAAATAAAAAAAGTCATTTTGAAAAGTAACTAGTCACTAACATTTCATTATTTGGTATTCATGTTGTATGCAGTCTACCATAAATTCTTAGGCCTATCTGCTTTGACTATTTTTATAATGAAGGTATTTGGTTTCAAAAGGATCTTCTAGCATTAATTTTAAAAATTTGGCAGATCAAATATGGAAGAAATACACCACATTATTCTTCTGTTGTTAAGTATCTCATTTCCAAATTGTATTTTTCAGAATTCTATACAGTAGTTTAATGTATGTTTGAAATATGATATACAGTACTAATAACATTTGATGAATAGTATAATTCTTCACTTGTGACTATTAGTAATAAAATTGTGTAGTCACTTTCTGCATTTAGAAGACAATGAGTAAATTGACTACTGACAGAGGAATGACTGCATACTGGAAAAGGAACAAAATATCTGAATGACTGCAATCCGTGTAATGAACTTTACAGTTTATAGATAGAACTGTCAATTGCCTTGCTTCAACATTATTTACAAGTTTTTACTTTAACCATGAGGGAATGATCATTTTAGAAATCACAGATTCACTCCTATTTATTAACATAATTTTAATGAAGTTCTGGCGCTAAATGTTATGTCACATCACTGGATCGGACAAACAACAGTTTGCTTCATTACCACAATTTTCACCTTCATATATTAGGGAAATACAGAGAAATTAAATTAATCCTAAGAGCCAGGATGTGATACTTGATGGTCCACCAACTCAGACATTTTTTCTTTTTAAAGTACTGATGTGCACAGGTTTGAGCTTCAAGATGCGATTCCCAACAGAAAACATTGGACTTAAAGGCCCAAATTATGTTAGAGTTGGTGTTTTTTAGCAAATAAAAATTTGAAACTGAGCATTGAGACTTTTATTGAATTTTAACAAAAAAAAAAAAAAAACTGTAGTATTTGAGGGGGGGGGGGGAAAAAAATAAATGAGATAATCTCATAAGGATTTCAAACTTTATACGATTGTATAAAAATAAATGTTAAACTATATAAAACAGACAATTATAAAAAAATATTTGTAAAATGTACTAGCTCGAGACTATTGCTTATTTTCACACAATTCATTTATAAAAGTTTCCTTTGGCTCCAGCTGATTTAAATGTTTATCCAATGTCTTTGCTTTTCCATTTTTCACCCGTGAATTCATTGGTTTGAGATGATTTAAAAAAAAAAAGAAAGATTTCTCGGCGGTTACTTTTATGTTATAATTTCTATGAGCAATAGACAGAAATAAAGCAATCTATAATATTGAGAAGAAAAAAAAAACAATTTTTCTACTTTAAATAATTATGTCAATTGACATTTCTTGGGTCAAATTTGTGGGGATTAAGGAATGAATGAGAAGATTAAAACAGAATTAATTCCCATTTAATGCTTTTAAGACTTAATAGAAAACAACTTATAGAAGGAATTTCACAGTTGAATGGAAAGTTATTTACTAAATATATATATATATATACAGTATATATTTTTAATTGAATATTTTTTAACAAATTTTAGTGCTTTATCACTAAAATTAATTCATTTTGCAACAAAAACCTACCAGATTTTGTCATGGTAAAATTAATACAGTAATGCCAAACCTTAGATCAATTAATAAAACATGATGACCAATTAAAATAATAAGCATTTACAATATTTCGTCGTCACTAAAAAAAAAAAACCAACTCTAGTTATTGTGTTTAGGGAGGAAATGTGGGTGCATTCCATTCAGCTTACCCTCAGCTGGGAGACTTGTTGAGTGCACTCTGATAATTCATCTTCAATAACATTTTTTGATTTTTCTGCTAGACTAAGCTGCTTCTGCAACGAACAGCACTAAAAAATAAAATAAAAAAATATTTAATTTTAACAGATTGAAAAATAAATTGATTGACTTAATTAAAATTATATATTTCTGGTTTGAAATATACTGTATTGTATATACTGTAGTATTAACTAATTTTATTTGTAGAGTATACAAGTCAAGAACATTATAAAGTAAACACCTATTGTAATGTATAGCCTACACAAATTACAAAACAGACAAATACTCCAAGCAACTACACCTTTAACGGGAGTTTTTTTCAAAAGACAAGCTCATTTTTCAATTAAAGACATTATGCTTTAAACATTAATAATTCTGACAAAGCCTATCCTGCTCATCTAAGTTTATTTTGCACAGTGTTGAATTGAATACTTCATTAGATATTTTAACGATTGTAAATAAAAAAAGTGAGCTAAATATTTGTGTGTGGTAGTTATCAGTTTATCACTCCTTTTGTCGGTGATACAACCGTACTACCTATCACACGCCTACTGCCCCCTTTCTATTTTAACCTTTAAAATATGTAAACTATAAATTATATTTCATTTGGGAAGTATTTTTATATTATATTATATTTGAAAAGTTATCTTTTTGCAAAGGAATGAAACATTTCTATTATAACAATAATAATAACTTTTAATTTACTTGGTGGTGATAATAGGATTTAATCGTTATATAAAAGAGATGGAAAAGGTGGATTGAAAACTTCCAACTAAAGTATTTATTTGCATAGGGTTGGGCAGCATCATCTGGACCATAGAACTAAAAGTCTAAATATGCCGACAGCAAACTTCTTGACTGTCGACATTATAATTAAAAAGTCTGTAATTCTTTTCCATTGTCATTAGGTTTTATTATTTTTATTTACTTTTATTTTATTTAACTTAAAAAGAAAGTGACAGCATATTTTAAAACAGGTGTGCTGACCATCTCAACTTTTCATTGGCCAGCACATTCCTCCAATCCGGATACTGGAAACCTTAGACAGTAATAAAATAAGATTGTAACGTAAAAACGCCCCCGGGAGGGTACGACAGGTAAAGGAGCTGGCTCCTGCTGGAAAGGGTTGCAGCAAGAGCCATTCCCCCAAGTGAAGACAAAAATACAAGCTGGCAGTTTTTATAAAACCTGCAATTGCACATTTAAATTGCAAGACTGCATAATTAACCTAATTAGCATTAGTCGTGCATTTGGGGGAAGTAGAATTATTGTTTGTGACGCACTACTAATTAAAGTAAGCACATCACAAACTATGCCAACAAATTCCCAAATGCACTAACTAATGCATATTATTTAAAAAGGTAGGATTCACAAATGACATTGAACTAACTATGCAATTAAATAATAAAATATCATTTACATGCTTAGACAGTTCTCTATAATATACAATATGTTACCACCATATGCTTCTTAGCTTGAAGCATCTAAGTACCAGCATCAACATATAATTTACAGCGCTGTAGAATGAAGGAAATGTATATGTACTGTATAATGATTACTCTATGTTCTTTAGCTTGTGATGTTTTTAGGTCCCGCATCACTGCTTATTTTCTGTATTGTTAAATGTGGAAATTTCAGCCTGAAAATTGGACCTTTATCTTTAATCTTTTATACAGAATTCATGTCATGATGAAAATTATTAGGGACCCAAATCTATACCTTCATATCGCATTGAATTTTCACCATCTGCAGTAAAATAAGATGGCATTTAAGACTAAAAGAGTATGATGCTTTCTAGTCGATACATAAAAGTTTGTTATGAATGATATTTGATGCATTTATTTAGTCCCAAACTGAGATGCATTTTTTTTTTCCGCTTCTGTAATTTTGCAGACTGACCGAAAAAAACAACAGGCCACCTTTTTTCCTCACACATGTATATTACTTGTTGATTCACTAAATGAATGAGATACTAGGATGAACATATGGTACAGTTCTTCCTTTTCCTCATCCTATGAGGAATTTTGATTTCTTTTGGTAAATATATTTTCACCAGTGTAAGACAAATCTTAGATATGAAGTTGACATTTTAATAGTATTTTGAGAAGTTTTTTTTTTTTCTTTTACATGGGTAGCCTAGGCTCAAATGAGATGTATCGGGAATCTAAAATTAACACGTTGACAATACAAATAATAGTTCATATAAAGCAGCAGCTTCTTCTTACCCATTTTTTTAACACCTAATACTTAGGTATATGTACTTGGCTTTTAATACATAATATATCATCATCCTACGTTTTACACTTATGCAATAGCACACTGCTCAGCTGATTTGTCACGCATGATACAAAGCCTATGATATTGTGCCGCTATAGCACTAGTGACCTAAACTAATGGGCCTTAATGACAACACTTTCAGCACTGGGCAATTTGCTATGGTTCTTCCATAGAATACTGAGCATTTTGGACCATTTTTCAAAAAAATTATTGTTCATTTATTTATAGGAATAAATAAATTCTGATTTCTATATTTTTTAGTAAAATAGACTGGCTAATAATTTACATAAAAATAACTTTATCAATGCTAATGAATTTTTTTAATAATATCAATATATATAAATTTATGAGAAAATCGAAAAGTCTGACATTAACATTTTGATAATAATGTCAAATATTATTTTACTTTA
>PXIH01S0000872.1:32632-43373 GCA_003024985.2 Euperipatoides rowelli
TATTTAAAAAAATTACAAGTTAGGACTAAAACTTTTTCACCTTTTAGAAATTTTTAATCACACATAAAAAAAGGTATTTTATCAATCAAAATCTTTCACTTAACCCCTGAAATTTGATCCATGTATATATACATTACTGAATTTTTTAAAGTGATATATATATAGTGGGTGTTGGCGAATGACTGAATAGATGGCAGCAAGGAAAGTTTCAATCACTTGTATTTATAAACGTCTCTGCACATTACATGAGATTTTTATCATTGGAGGAGAGTCAAATGAAGCCAGTAGCAGATTAATCTTTACGGAAGAAATGGAAATGACCATGATTTCGATTTCATTTTATTCTCATGAGCAGCATTGAACATGGGAGCGGTATAACTTTCACTGTTCTTTTAATATGAAGCTACATTTAGCGTTGGTGTGTCAAATAGTCTGTATGGAGGAAAAACCACTTTGCTCGGACTTTATTTTTCCAATGAAAGGGTTAAGTTACTCCGATTTTAATGGCTAAACCAGTGTTTTTCAATTACATTTGGCCATGGAACTCTTTCAATCTCGTTAAAAATTTGTGGAACCCAACCTTAACCTTAGGCCACAATATGGCTTCATTAGCACTTGTTTAAGTTCTTGTGCACTACAAGAATATCATCTCTGTGCTGTTTTAGCTTCTGCAGTGTGGTACACATTGCTGTACTTGCAACACATCAATGTTTAAATAATTTTATTCCTTTTTTTTTAATATTCAAATGATATTGTGATATAACTTTCAAGTGGAACCATTATGTTCACCTAACGGACCCCATGGTTCCACCGAACCTTATTTGCGAAACACGGGGCTAAACAATAAAAAAGATATTTGATACTAATAATCACACTTTTATTTAACATAATAGTTAATCTACTTGAGATGGGATATAAATCATCATTCCTAAATCATTTTCATTAAAGAAAACAAAATGTAACTTACTTTTAGTAATTTCATGTAACTCTGTAAGAGTTTTAGATAGTTGGATAAAAAGATATTTTTGATTGGACCTTGGATGATCACATGATTGATCACCTACAAAAAAAAAAAAGTGAAAACCTTTTTATAAGTTAATATAATTTAAATAATTTGTGTGAATATCATTAAGTAAATCATTAGATGCTGTATTTGTAAATAAATTATAATTAAAAAATAAGATCTATTTAGGTAGATTGATGTCTAAATAATTACACAAACTAATTCAAATAATGATAAAATCATAACAACAGATATACAAGTATGGACAAATGCACTTTAATTCTGAAAGGTCCGAATCAAAGTCTGTCTGGATGTTAATGTTCACTTCATTACCAATCTTTCGTGTCATGTAAAAATCACAATTACAGTTTTATTTACCATATTACAAGATAATAATACTAATTACAATGACAGTTAAAGTATTCAGCTGTATACTCAGAGAAGCTAAAGAACAGTGTCAGTATATTTAATGGTACACCTATAATCAGTGCCGTGAATCAGAAGGTTTCCCTCCTCGACTGCCAAAGTTATCCTAGATTACCCTAAATTTTTAAAATTTTACCCCGACATTTTAAAATATGACCGTTAGTATATTAGTAGTAGTATTAAGTGCTGAAAGTGATAGTATTGAATGTCTGGTGCTATGTACAAAGCCTCAGAGTATTAAATATAAATTGCAGACAGAGCATCATCTTCAGCGTTTTACTCCCAGCACCACCAAATCTGGTAAGTATATTAGGCTACTTAGAAATACACATACATGTAAGAACTACAAATTTAAAATTGCTGACTGTAATATTGAGAATTTGTTTCATTAAAGGACCTTTTTGTATTTTTTGTTCAAATTTTTGTGTACTTATTTTTTTATCACCATTACCCTAAAAAATATTCTAAAACTTGTTTTACCCTAAATTACAACCTAGACCTACCAAAATTACCCTAAAATAAGGAAATTACCTAGAATTCACACCAGTGCCTATAATATAAAGTCAAAAGCCTTTGTTTTTTATTTATCCCCCTTCCACTTGACTAAAAGTTTAAATAGAGGCTAAAAGCGGTTTGAGAAATACAGGAAACCAATAAAGTTTTCATGATTTTAAAAACTCAAAGATTCTTATCATGACTAAGTTACAACATTTCAGAGTTTAAAGCTAATTAAATCTACATTAAATGTTCTACAAATGTGAGCTTAATTAGTTTTGCCTATTCTTAATTAGCCAAAATGCAAAAATAAATTTCATAACATATTTTAATAATGCTAATTGCTGAATTGATATGGAATTAAATAGGATTTTTTTTCTTTAAAATTTATTTTTAATTAACCCAATTTTGTTTTTTACTCAATCTAAGCCAGATTAAATTCAGTTTACTTTTTATGTGGAATAAGTGTAAAATGGAATATAGGCAGAAATTTTAAAAAGTACTAAAAAGCCTAGATATTTTAAAAAGTATTAAAAAGCCTAGTGTTTAAATACTGTATTCTATTAATTTTTTATTTTTTTTAAAGTTTTAATATATCTACTTATTATATATTTTATCACTAACACCCTTTATATTATCTTTAATAAGATACTGTATATAATGTTGATAATGTTACATCATCAAAATGGCGGAGGTGTAACTTGCTTTGTTGCATCCGATGCCTTTTTTAAATTATTATTTTGTAAATATTTTATCTTTAATGTAAATTTATTATTTTTAAATTATGGTTTAAATATGTTATACAAATTCTGACATGTTTTCTAAACGCCCATGTCAACAAGGTGAGGAGCGGCTTTGATTCTTGGTTATTACTATTTGTAAAACCTGGGATATTTGTCGGTGGCTCGCAGATGGCTTCGTAATTCTTAATGGAAAGTGACGTATTTTTCTATTTAAGGATTTGCATATTTCTTTTTCTTAACTCAAAGAACTCTACCAGGTGTTATATTTCTTTTTTTCATTTTATTTGGTTTTATTTATTTGCTAGTCCGGATTGTCTGAAGATATCTTAGGATTGACCTACAATTTCTTGCAATAATTTTTGTCATCATCGTTACTTTATTACTTGAACGTTAACTTCAAGTTGTACTTTATCTTAATAATTAATTTTAATTCTGTTTTGGGATAAGACTATCTACTTGGACCTAATTCTCATTTGCTTTAGTATAAACAGGTCTTTATTTCATTTATTTTTTTGCAATAACAACTAAATGGATACCGTATCAAGTTTATATATTTTATCTTGGATACTTATGGTTTAATCCTGAAACTCCTGAGTCAATCTGGACGAACTTCAAACTTTATGATTTGACTTTTACTTTTGTATATAAACTTTAAATATTTATTTCCTTTTCCAATTATTTTTTATTTGCAATATCATATAAATGCCCCCACATCCATAGCTGGGCTAGGGGACATATTTTTAAAAGTTGATTATATTTTATTTACGCATTGAGCCCAATTTGAAGCTCGAAAGAATATTGTTACATATTTTCTAGTTGCTTGAATAAATCCTAATAATAATAACTTCAACAGCATTTCAGATACTTGAAGGACATAAAATATGTCCATGGGTATTAAATAAGATTTTAAAAGTCTATTTTAAGATCAACATTTCATACTCAAATTAATTGGGGTCTTAGACAAATTGTATTATGATAATCATCACCAATTTAGAGTTAAGGTAAAACAAAAATAATGCCCTTCATTAGTTCAAGTGGTTACATAACAAGGTCCCTATAAAAAGTTTACATACTTTCAAGTCTATCTTCAAAAGATGCAAAAATTATTAAGAGCCCCTATTTATAACATAAGGTTTTAGCCAAACTAAATGCATTAAAAATGAGATAAAATATACAATTCAATGTTTACAGTTTATTACTACGATTATTATTAGGATATTAAGAAAAAAATTGGAACTTACTTTGCTGAGCTATAATTGAAATATAGGAATCCAGTTTATTGTAGACAGCTGTTAACTGAGATATGGAGGAATGTAATTGCATATTTTTGGTTTCAAGTGACGTCGTACACGAGGAAACAGCACACTCTTCATCCAGACTGATTTAAAAGAAAACGTGTGTGAATATACAATATATAAAACAACTATCAGGGACATATCACTTTTATTAGCAAAAATATAAGAACAAATTTCTTGATTTGACTTACCAAAAAAGGTTTATTTCAGCTTATTAATTTCATTTTTCATACTAGCTATACTTCGTTTTCACTACATTTTATTCGTTTTGAAGAAAACTAGCTCAAATAGCTTCGGATTTATGTTCTGGGAGACATCTTAAAAGTCTCGTAAAGCAGTTCTGTTCTCGNGGAATTTATANAGGGAGATAGATAATTTATTGAGGGGGTGTGGATTGATGAAGGGTTCATTTCTAGTGTTTCTGGAACAGACAACACTAGAAATGAACCCTTCATCAATCCAGACCCCACTCCCCCCAAAACAAATAGACAATTTATTGAAAATTTTATTTTTGTATTATTTTCTTTTTTTTAATTATGTACACTGTATACTGTACCACACCTCCCTCAATAAATTATCTACAGTATATCCTGTATACATTCTGTGAGAACAGAACTGCTTTACGAGACTTTTTTTTCCAATAAAGATGTCTCCCAGAAAATAAATCTGAAGTTATTCGAGCTCGTTTTCTTCAAAACGAAGAAAATGTAGTGAAAATGAAGTGTAGCTAATATGAAAAATGATCATAATAAGCGGAAATAAACCTTTTTGTTAAGTCAAATCTAGAAATTTGTTCTTAGATTTTTGTTAATAAAAGTGAAATGTCCTTTAACTATCTACATACTTTTACTAGAATCATTTATATTATAAATATTAATAGATGGCATGTTCGTCATTAGATTTTTTTCAGTATATTTCATTTATTATTTGGTTTGTACCTAGTCACGTGGACATTTAATTTTATAGATGAACGATCAAGGTTAGAACTTTCTGAGTAGAAAAGTAATTGATCGTAATAAAATAGTTTAATATGCTTTTATGCAACAATAATTCCGATGCAAGTGAAGATGAAATTCTAACTTATTAATAAAATGAGAAAAAAAAAATGTTTTTATTGAAGACTATTTTACGAAGACTAGCATTTTAAAATTTCTGCATTAATCCTTTCAGGTAAAGACTTGTGCAGCCTTACTTACAGGGATATTTAAAATAGATGTATTTTCCCCCCAAAAAATTAATGTAAAAGTCATTGTTGGGATTGCAGATGATTAAAATGAAAAATTATCGCTACACCATCATCTAAGATATTGTACGCTACACCACCAACTAAGATATTATAATCACTTAGTTTTTACATAATTTCAATCTCTTTAATAAATCCAAATTGAAGCGATGATAATTTTTTGGTCAGCCATTATGAAAACAAAATCACATGAAGTAACCCACTTCTCGAGCAGGGTTAGAAACTTTGAAACGAAATGAATAAAATGATCTAGATTTTTAATGACGAATGTTCTAGTTCATTTTGTGCGCTTAATGACGAGCGAAAAAGTATCGAATAGTTTAAATAATTCAAAAAGTTAACTATTGACGAACACGCCTAGATTTTATCAATTAAAAATAATTACAAACCTGAGTAATTGATAAGGAAGCAATATATTTAAATAGGCCACATATCTACTAAATTTGGCAGCAAAATTTTGTAAACCAGCAACTGTCTCCTAGAATGATATTTTTATTTAATATAACAAAAAAAAAATGGTAAAAAAAATATACATAAATTTAATAAAGTATAATTTATAGATAGCTAGACTTACTAAAGTAGTTAAAACATCTTCTTTGGCATTTTCAAACACGCTCCGAAAACTTTGTTCTATTGGGCGAAGGTATTGCATATTTCGATGTAAATGTTCACAAAACTTGTGGGGAAAAAAAGAGAAAAAAAAAATACATTAAGAAATAAGTTCAGTAGGGGATGATATCTTTTCTGATACTTTTACTTGAAATCTGATCACATAAAAATAATTTTACAAATATCCTTTTATTGAAGTACCTCATCATTATCAACATTTAATCAAGGATTGCTTACTTTTACATCTATTCATTTGTTTCTATCTGTATTGCTTGTCGGCAATAAATACAATCTGTGCAGTTGGAAGTGAATGAATGCACAAGACACAATCTTTTATTCAAGTGGTGCATTGCAACATCGTCGATCTTTATGCAAGATATTACTATAAAACTCCACCACATTATCTATTTAAGTAATTTCATTTTAACCCCCCCCCCCCCTATGGAGAAATTCTTTATCGCAAAGATAAAAACTTCAATATGTCAATTCTATAATAGATTGACCATTACGGACGGAAGACCAATATATGGGGATTTTATCGCAAAGATAAAAGAGGAGAACCACAATATGTCAATTATATAATAATTTACCTTTTATGAAGTCACAGGAAATGAAGACTTTATTACAAAGATGAAAGTGGAGAACCACATGTCAATTGTATAATAGATTAACTATTTTGGAAGTCACAGAGCTCTGTGCTTTTAACTTAGTCCTTTTTCTTAGGGTTTCTCAAAAAGAGAGTTTTGACAACTTTTTCTTTTCAATTAATGATAAAAATAACAAAGTAGATGAGGTACTTTTACGAAGTAGTTGTATCCATGGAATTAAATACTATTTAAAAAGAATCAGCAGTAGCAAACAATTTTTGTTCATATAACAAGTAGGTATAGCAAGCTACAAAAAAAAATATCTACTTTTCTAAATACTGAATTTGAATGGAAAAATTGTTTGGTTTATTAAATCAATCAATCAATCAATAATTCTTCTTTTTATATTAATTCAGTTTATTTAATTCAATGTTAATACGGGCACAGCTGCAGTTAATAGACATACACTATCTGTACAGAGAATTTAGCTGTTTAAAATATTGTATATTTTATGATTATTTTTTAATACTGTGACTTAATAATCATAAATAAATAATTAAGCATTTTCTAAATGTTACATTGAAATCAATTTATGTAAATCAGGTTAAGAAAAACATAGGCCTAAATGTTTTTGTATACAAAAGATATATAAAGATCAAGCTTTTGATTAATCAATTTATTTAAAAATTAAAAATCAAATTATTGTTTTCATTGATTAAAAAAAAAAAATTGGCTTGCTCCAAAATATCAATACTGTATTATAGATCAAGACATACAACTTTCAAATATCCAAGCTTCAAACAAATTTGAAACACAAAATTATCAAGGATTATTAATTTCTGCCCACTATCTGCTATTAAAATAAATATATTTTTTAAATTTAAAGACAGCTTGCATTTGAATTAAACAACAACAACAAAATATTTCCATTATTCCATATGACCTAACTAAAAGTCTAAAACAAATAAATACAAACACATCCTTAGGAAATATTATTTAATGTAGGACACTGTAAGTGTTGGTAGGCCTGCTGGGCTACACGTAGATCATTGGGAATTTGGCTTATGGGAGGCCCCTAGAGAGAACAAGGACCATGGCTATGGATAAGCAATTGACAGTTACCATTCGCTCAAAGTGAGACACAACTGTGATGGTAATTGATATATATGATTGTCACACTGCATTAACTGCAATCATTTAAACAATATAATTGAATGTACATATAGCAATGTAAGCTTCTCTGTCCCTATACACTAGTCAGAATATACACACAGCAATGTAAATTTCTCAAATTCTATACACTAGTCAGAATGTACACACAGCAATGTAAGCTTCTCTATACCTATACACAAAAAAAAAAATTAAAAAGGGCACTAAAAATATTTTTAGCTGTCAAACCCAGCCTCCTCAAAATTATAACTTGAGTGCGTCACTGCTCCCACCACATAAATTTGTAATTTAGTTGTAACTTCCCCCCCCCCCCTATCATTTCTTTTTTTGCTAGGAACAACTCTATTTTGCTTCAAAAATTTTTATACAATTAGCCAAAATGCTACTCCATTTTCCTAAACAGCTTAAACCCTGTTATAGAACATTACTGCTACCATCCATTGTGGACTGCATAATTTATTAGGTAAAAATTTAAAAAGGGCACTAAAAATATTTTTAGCTGTCAAACCCAGCCTCCTCAAAATTATAACTTGAGTGTGTCACTGCTCCCACCACATAAATTTGTAATTTAGTTGTAACTTCCCCCCCCNCCCCTTCTCATTTCTTTTTTGCTAGGAACAACTCTATTTTGCTTCAAAAAATTTTATACAATTAGCCAAAATGCTACTCCATTTTCCTAAACAGCTTAAACCCTGTTATAGAACATTACTGCTACCATCTATTGTGGACTGCATAATTTATTAGGTAAATGGTTACATGTCTCAAACTGTTGGCAAAATCTAATTGTGTTAAATGTTGCACTGCTCTAAAACTTAGTTACAGTGAAACACACTCTTCGTTGTGAGGCTCAATTATCTAACCAAAAATCAAATGGGTTTCTTATCCATCCTAACAGCGAACTATATTGTAAGTTTAGGGAACTGAAGACTATTTCACATTAATAACAATGATTTTTATTATTATTATTATTGCATTTTATTACTTTAAGAAACAAACAATGATCATAATTAAGATTTACAATAATCCCATGGCACCAAAGGGTAAATGAAGATTATTTACATAAAGAAAAAATGACTAGAATCAATTAGAATTTAACAATAAAGTCAGAAAGACTAGTACTTAAAAAGCAAATAAAATAAAAAACAGAAATTCTTATATAAAGAATTTAACACATTAGTTATTCACAAACTGTTTCACACGCTTTTGACTACGTGAATTTTTCATTCCCATGTTCAGAACAAAGAAGAAATCATTGCCTGTTGCATTCATTATTATATACAGATGAGAATGAGGCAATATGAAAAACAAAGAAACCAGGAGTGGGATAAAAAGGTCAACTAAAATAAATAATTGTTAAAGTTGTATATTGGCATTTTCCAAGTACGGTATCACTATTTTTTTTTTTTAACTTTTTTTTTTAGCCGTCTAAACTATCATTTTAGTGGTAATAATGTTTATTATAAATGCAGTACAGTATATACTGTATACACTGCAGTACTGTATATACTGTTAGTGTATATAGAGACAGATAGAAGTATATTATTAGGCTACATGTCCTATTGATGGTTGTCCTATTTTACATAATCCAATTAAATTTCAATAAAAAATTAAAGATGCTAAAAATATCTTTGTGATCACAGAAAAGACATCATTTTAGATTTAGAAATAAAACTCTGCCTTATTAACTCATTGTTTACCCATTACAAAGAATAAAATAAGTCCCCATCTATTTAAGTTCCACCTAGTGGATTTTTTTTTAACTAGGACATTATCTGGTCATATTTTTCAGCTTGCAAGCAAACCTATACATTTTTTAACTGTGATGTGCACACAGCAATGTAAGCTTCTCTCTCCCTATACACTAGTCAATGTGTACACAGCAATGTAAGCTTCTCTCTCCCTATACACTAGTCAGAATGTAAACCTAGCAATGTAGGCTTCTAACCCCCTATACACTGTCAGAATGCACACACAGCAATGTAAGCTTCTCTTTCCCTATACACTAGTTAGAATGAACACACAGCAATGTAAGTTTCTCTTTCCCTATACACTAGTCAGAAAGTAGTGTATAGGAAGGAATAAATTATACTTTTTAATTTCCAGTGAAATTGCACTGTACACACACCATGTTAATGTTCGATTTTTAAGATATTATATTTAAATACTGTCAAAAAAACTTACTTTTTAGGGACCTTATCCTCTAACCGTATCAGGCTCAGCCCTGGACACCACTTGTGGGCTATGCCCACCGTCTTTTTTTTTTAAAGTTTTACTAATTTGGATTGTTTAAAGTTGGCACGTCTGGGGATGAGGACCTCCATTTTTTCCCCAAGGGTCCAAAAATATAGCAAAATTGACACTGGTAACCTTTTTTTTTTTTTAACAAACCAAATGAAAAAATTTACAAATAGGTTATTAAACTCATAAATAACATCTTAGAGGGGACTGTTTTTGCTGATCCTTATATCTACTTTACTTGGAAATAGCTTTGGTTTTACTAGTTATCAAAAATTAAAAATCCTAAAAGACAAAGTGGTTACATTTGGAACACAAACTCAAAATATTAATTAAAAACTTGAAATCTTTCTCAATTTCAATTTATTTTTTATTCATTCATTCAAATTCAGTAATAAAATTTGTTTACAATAGAAACTGCTTTGATTTTTTAATACTTCTTTGAACCCTTTAACTCACATGGATGTGAAAATTTTACTTTATCAGTTTAATTGTATATCCTAACAAAATGCATAATTTTTTTCAAATAAGATTTTATACCTGTCTCAAATCAATAACCCTTAGAAAATAACTTTGTTTTTAAAAAAATAAGCATCTATATTAAAAGTTTTATAATTTTGATTTGTTCACAACAATATCAACATTTTGTCACTTATTTTAAGTTAACAAACAAAACCCGTCAAAACAAAACTCCACATTTGGTTAGTAGAGAGAGAGAAATAGTTTCGTATTGGGACACAAACTTGGAATTTGTAAGGTCGCAAATGAAAAAAATATCAAATGTAATCAATGTATTCTAAAAAAAAAAAAATTTAAGAAAAAGTTTTAAACTATTATTTAAAAAATAAATTTCCAATTTTGAATTATTCACTCAATGAATGAAATCAATTATAATTTTTTTTATTTCAAAATAGTAGTTTTACAACTTTTAAATT
>PXIH01S0000878.1:35623-55162 GCA_003024985.2 Euperipatoides rowelli
ATCCTTCACAGACCAATCAGATTGTGTAGATCAGTTCATTAGCACTTTTTTTTATATTTACAGTCAGCAAATTTTATAAAAAAACTCAAAACAAACACATTTAGGTTGAAAATGAAACTTATATTTTAATGTTTTTATTTGCATTAAAAATACATTCTATAAGAATATTTGAATTCTTAATAAAAACGTTTATCTGGATGTTGGTGGCTGTATCGATAGCTAACTTGCTTTATAAAAAATTGCACAAGTTCTTGGAAAAACATGTAGACTACTTTTTTTTCGTTACTAAAGATCAGGCTTTAATTGATTTGTAGATCAAATTCGTTAGGCTAGTCAATTAAAACCTAATTGTTATGGACCTAAAAAGAGTACTATTGCATGGTTTTCAATTTTCTTCAGACTATCAGCGTCTCTCACTCTAAAATACTAAAATGTACATTCCATATCATTTCTAAATCATTTTGTAAACATAACACGCTTAAATGTATGATAGTTCAATCCTTCACAGACCAATCAGATTGTGTAGATCAGTTCATTAGCACTTTTTTTTATATTTACAGTCAGCAAATTTTATAAAAAAACTCAAAACAAACACATTTAGGTTGAAAATGAAACTTATATTTTAATGTTTTTATTTGCATTAAAAATACATTCTATAAGAATATTTGAATTCTTAATAAAAAGTGACCCGGATGTTTACACCCTGATACCTGCTTGAATTTTTTGTTTGTAAATAGTTTTTATATTCATGTTATTTATTATTTTCTTTATTATATATTATTTATTCCGGATACCTGTGAGGGAGAGCTGGATAAATAACCAGGTAATGAACTGGCATAGATCAATAAGATCAGTATTGCCTTACCGTAGTCTAATGTTTTGGTCAAGAGTCTTCTTGATCAGTTGTTAATAATCGTTGAAGTACAATAGCTGTCTAAGCTTATTGAGCTGCAAATTCCATCTTACTTTACTAATGGAACTATAAGTCTGATATTATTAGGCCTCTGGTTTGATTGTTATTGGTGGACTAATCTTGGTGAATTAATTTATCACAACTATCAAGCGTTAGCCTACCGCATACACCTAGGGCTCCAAGACCGCCATAACATTGTGTCATGCAACACTCCCCCCTAGTTTTTACATCGCCTAAGGTTCAGAAGAATTATCATGTAATCCAAATAAGAACGCCATTTTGAAAACAGTCTTTTAAAGTGAAAGAATTCTGGTTCTAGTAAAAAAAAGTGCGCTTGGGCAGTTTTGGAGTGTATTATGGTAAATCTAAGGTACACTAGAATGGTGCCGAATAAGGGCACCCCCTCTCCCCCCTCTCCCCAAATGAATAATAAGTGTGCCACTTTATCAGCACTCTATGGTATACAATTCAAATAACATTAAATTAATAGACTAAATTTCCAAAGTAATCAAGAATTATAAAATATAAAATACTGTACCTTTGTTTATACTTGCTCCAAAACTTTTCTCAGCAGTGATGAGACATTTTTTGGGGGTGACTATTTTTTGAGGAGAATGCTTTGAAAACTGCATTCCGAGGCGAGATCTTGTTAAGCGTCTTTCACTAGATTTTAATGCTGATTTTTCTAAATATTCTGAATTTTTTTCATACGATTCATCTGGCAACATTTTAACATCTAATACAATAATAATAATAAAAATTACTTAAAATATTGAAAACAACTTATAAAATTAATTTAATATTGTATTTTTCATAACAAATTAAATTGACAAACAGAAGAAAGACTATTATTTTATTTTGATATACTTTATTATAGCAAACAATAATTAAACAGCATATTTTAGACTGACGATTTAATGCAAATTTGTTAAGCAATTCCCATCCTGTTCGCATGTAAAATTGAGTTTTTCCTGACCAAATTTTCCCCAAACTGAAAAATCCAAAACCGAACAGCTTTAGCTTTTAGCCAATATTGAAGCTAGCTGCAAATAAATATTTGGTATCATTAATGGCAAAAAAAAAAACTTAGAAAACTAAATTATTATTTTAGCAAGCTGATAAATTATGGTTTTATATTATTTGAATATTACACTATGTTATTATATAATTTCAATAACATTAAATTAAGGACTAAATTTCTTCAGGAAATCGAGAATTATTTTACATAAATATGATCAAACACTATACCTAAATTGTTACTTTCCCCTAAGCTTTTCTTGGTAGTGATGCGGCGGTTTTTAGGAGTGGTCTTTAGAGGAGAAGGCTCTAAAAACTGGTGCGATCTTGTTGAGCGCCTTCCACTAGATTTTAATGATTTTTCTAAATAATGTGAACCTTGATCATATGATTCATCCGGCAACATTTGAACAGCTATTACAATAAAAAAAAAATAGTGAAACCATCTTACAAAATTAATATTTTATTTTGCTATATCAAACTAAAAATGAAAAACAGAATAATTATCTCACTCATAAAACAATTTCAAGAAAAAAAAATATTTATCATTTTGTCAATATCATACTTCGATCAATTTAATATTTTTGTTAATATTTTGAGACCATATTTATATAGTAGTTGAATCACACTATTAGTTTACAAAGTTCAACCAAAAGTCATATTATCCAAGCTTGAAATATTCATATTAATCTCTCAAATATTCCCCCATACAATTTACAGCTTTAAATTCTGTATTGTTAAATAATTAAAATTATTGTGTATTGAAAACAATTTTCTCAATTATCGTTCTTTTTTTCCAAATACCTTACTTCAATATTAATGCAATATCTTTTCCAATGTGTAATATGCAATAATAATGAATTATGTGAATATTTCTTTAGGTTCATTTATAAAACATTGACTTCTGATAAAACACAAATGCGTTGTTTTGTTATGCGATATCATATATTGAGATTTCATAATCTTAACACTTCTTAGTACAGTATGTATGTATGTGCAGTAGGTACAATGAAGTGTGACAAATGATTTCATATACAGTATTTGCGAATTATTTAAAACAATTTTTCTGGCATCCTAAGCTTTCATCTAATGCTAGCCAATGGGCATATAAATGTCAAAGATGGTATAGATATTATTCAAAAATTGTACAGCCAACATAATGATTAAAACTTAATAGTAATAATAATAATTTGCATGAGGAAAGATAGCTCTTGTCGTTTGTCCCAGACGGGAGGTCACACGTTTCATATACCCATATGAAACCATGCACCAAGTTCATGACTGCATGTCCCCACATGAGTATTAATGAGACAGGGTGATAGCATGTTGTACCCTGTCATCCTGAGTTCCTCCCCTGATCTCAAAATCGCCATTCTAAACCACATTTATCCGGTAGAGTTGGATAAATAAGAAGGTTTAGTAAGAGGGTAATAGGAGCAGATCTTTGGGCCATTGTCTTATTTGTTGTATATCTAGAGTCCTAATCCAAATAATCTTGTTAAGTATGATACCTTTCCCTCTTCTTTTTCTTATTCCCATTACCCTTTTTTTTCTTCCTTTCCATACTTGTTTTTCTTATTAAGACATTTCTACAGTATTTCTTCTCTGGATGCATTTTTTTCCTACTCTTCATATTGGTCAGAAATACTGTCAGCCCCGTGAGGGTGAGCTTCTCCCGGTATATACTGTACGGCACTTTTCCTGCCAGGTGATTAGTCCGGCTTTGAACTTGTTTAACTATTGTAATTGTATTTGACTTTATTTGGGTTTTATTTGTGGATTTTGACTTCCCTTTTCTCATGTCTTAACTTTTTTTATTTTTTGTGTGGATATAAGCAATCTTTGTTTGCGGTATTTCTGCGGTCACGCTATCTAAATAATTTTCAGATTATTTAAATAGCGTGACCGCAGAAACACCGCGGTCACGCTATCTAAATAATATCCCCACCCCCAGAATTTGTCCTTAGCTCTTTTTCTCCAACCTTCTGGTGTGATTGGGACTATCTTCAAATATCTCTCTAGTTGAACATTCCCAGTGAAGCTATATATGTCTTCCTATCTCCTTGTATGATATTCTGAAACTTACAGTAATGGTGTTCCTTTCATATTCCCCTTTTCCTTCAGATTGTGTGTGCCCCTTAATTTGTAATGTGTACAGTTTTCAAAATTTCTATTTTTGAACCTTTTACCTTCATGTGTTAATGTCAACTTTTGCTTATGGTGCCACCTCCATTATTTTTTAACCTTTTACCTTCTTGTCAATATGTCAACTTTTGCTATTGTGCTGCATCCTTTCACAAGTCGCCTTCCACTCCATGTTTTGCTGTTTCCCATGCCTTGCATTTGGTTTAATCCCCCATAATCATTATTTCCTAATCCAGTGATAGCTACTTTTTTGGCTGGATGCAACACCCTCCCTTTGGCTTTTAAGCTGTCCTGCTCTAATATCCTTTCCGTTACCCTTGTGATGCCATTAGTGCTTCCCTCTCCTTGGCCTTTTTCCTAGACTAGAGGCAGTACAAAGTATTGAGGTTGTGTTTTACTTTGGCGGCCTGTTTATTATTGTTACACCTCATATAAATATTTTGATTTTTGCACTAAATTTGTTGGAAATTGATGTGATCATTTCTCCCCGCCCCCTTCTCTATCTCCATATCTTTTAGAAGTGCCTCTGCCTATCCATTTTATTTCCATTGATTCCACCCAGCATAGTTTCAAATTTTCCCTTAGTGTTTTTGATATCAGCCTGTGAGGGCCTGTGTGTTTTGTCTGTGTTCCTATGCATTTGAAGACTCTTTAAGAGATGGTGTTCAGAGCCGACATTAAGCCATTCCCATTACTTGTTTCATAGAACTTTCCTACAAATTATGAATACTATTTCCATTTTGTTATTTTCTTATCATTTTGCTTAAGGTCATTTGGTTTGATTTATATCCATTTATGGGCAAAAGTCTTTTACATTAACTATCTTGTGAATTGTAAAAATNTATTTTTGTAAAGTGTAAATTATTTAACTATGAAATTTTTGTGTATTAAATTATTTTTTTTTAGAGATTAGACCTTACTAATGATCTTCTATCTTAAATTTCAAATGAATTTTTTTCCTTTATTAAAATCAATTTCTCTCTTTTTTTTTAAAAAAAATAAAAATAAAAACCTAGATGCCCTGCTCTATAATGAATATATTACTATGTATTTAAGGAGATGTAGCGTCGAAAAACATTTGGTTTTCCAAACTCATTAGATGTATAAATAAATATCAAACATTCAAATTATCTTATCTAATTAGTTCTCTTACCTTAATACAATCTATTTAAAATTTTAAGCTATATGGTAGGTGGAATTCTCCACCTAAACAAAAATTGTACGCAAAGTTTATTGTTTCCCCCTCTATTTCTTTCACTCGTTAACATACAGTAGTCCAAACAATTCCAATTATGCTTCAGAATATCTACAGAACCTGAATTAATTTAATTATTATTAACTTTTACATTCAAATTAATCCTGTGGGCAGCATGTCTTGTCAAGAGGAAAGCAAAAAAATTTAAATGATGTCCTGAAGGCTAATTAGGCCCTATAAATAAATTTTTGAATTTTTTTATTCCATAACATATTGTTAAATAAAACTAATTATAATTGATCCAGTTTGTCTGGTTTAAAATGTTTTTTTTTTTTTATGTATAATTTTACATTTTAAAAACTGCCTTTAAAATACTAATTATGGCTAAATAATTTTCATTTTATAAAATTTTAATCTTTTTGTATATCAGCATTTCCCCCTCAAAATTGGGAAATCCCCTTAAATTTTGATTCAGGGGTGCAAATCCCCCCCCCCACTGATATTTGAATTTCTTATACTGATACAGTATACAAATTCTAGGTGCAATCAATTTTGCATACTGACAGTTAGAATTAAGTAACCGTATAAGTTTTCTTAAGCCATAATGAGTATGATTTTTTTTATAAAAAAAAATTAAATATTCAACAAATAAACCAGCATTTCCCATTTTTATGACATAGTTAATGTGCAGTATTTATGACTAAGTACCTTCAGCACTAGTTTCTTTTGAACTATTCAGAGTGACGAGAGCCTTTCTTGGAGTGGTGACTGACTTTACAGAAGGTTGGACAAATTGAGCACCGAGCCGGCTTCTTTTTGAAATTCTACTTCGGAGTGATTTTTCTAAATAATTTGAAGAATCAGCAGATACCATGATAACTATTAAAATAAGAATTATTAGTAAACAAACAAAGTTATATTTTAAATATTACTGTGCACATTAAATATTTTAGAAGTTTTTTCTTTAAAAAAAAAGATTATGAAATTATACTTTAAATGAATATTACAAAAAAAATGTTTTAAGTTTCATTTAAAGGTCAAAAGTAACTGATTTTTTTTAATTTTTTTTTTTATTATTGATTTTCAAATATAATTACTAAAACAAATAACTCCAATGAAAAAAAAAAAATTTAAATGCATAAAAAAAGTTATTTAAAGATAAAATTAAGAATATTCCTATCCTCCGTCTGAGATTACAAAATGACTTCAACTTTTTTTTAGGTCAGATTATTTTTATGATGAAATAGTCTCCAAACAGTATACTACTGTATATCCCAGTAGTTAGTTTTGATTTTTTTTATAACAAATTGAACCATAATTGAACAATGGTTGTACCTAATGATTCTGTAAAAGTATTTAAACATTTACAGAAAGACTATGATTTCGAGCCTTTAGCTGAATAAGCTGTCATCTGATATTGGTGCCGCTATTATATTGGAAGATGACAAGCCGTCACTAGCCGCAAGCTAATAGTGTTCATACTTGATATTTGCAAAAGGGTAGTAAACTTAATAAATTATAATAATCATTATTTTTGCTTGTTTTATTAACCTAAATACCACTTATTGCGAAGGTCAGATTTATATATTAAAAAATAAACCTCAGCTAAACACGATAGGTTTCAAGGGGCCTCTAATTAAATTTTGATTTAAATCATATAAAGTTTAATAACAGTAGGACTCGTAATTTTGCACAAAATAAAAAAAGAGATTTAAGTATGGGAGGAGTATAAGCTATAACGTAAAAATATTTTCATGCAAGGAAAATATTTTTACGTTATAGCTTATACTCCTCCCACAGCCGTGGCTACAGATGCGGCCTTTTCTAAAACATGGAAGCGTAAAAAGAACTTACCGGCTATCCATTTGGAAATAATAATTTTAAAAAAAATCCATACCTGCTTACCTCCCATTCTTAGAGATTGCAGCTTTTTCTAATAAAACAACGGTCTTTAAAATATTCATATCAAAGACTGGAATATTTCAAATACCATACAAATATGCCGGACAACAAAAGACCATAGACCAGCGAGGTTTTTTTTTTTTATTTATTTATTTAAGTTAGCAGGATCAATATCACCCGGTTGTAATCGTTATTATTATTTGAGAAAGTGAATGTTTTATAAAACATTTTACACCATAATTAATGAGTTAAAGTAGTTGTCAGAGCCATCATATTTATTCAATCGATTTTTAAAAATATTGAAGCTCCTCCTGAAGGCACAGATTCTGTAAGGTGATTCTAAAACCCAATATTTCTATAGAAAATGCTAGCGGCTTCTAATTTCAATACAAGCAGCTAAAATTTTTTTTTAACTTTGGGAATTTAGAAAAGGTATAGGGATTTAAAAATAATAAAAAGAAACATTTGTGCAATATAAGGCACAAAAGTAAGCCTTTTTAACATGCAATACATATGGTAAAATCAACCGTCTATAAACTATGACGTAGCAAATTATCTCCACCACGTGTAGACTATAGACTATATGTCTCGAGGGGGCGGAAGTCAATTATTTTAAAAATTTAATTGTCAATAACTTTTTTTTTATGCATTTAAAACATTTTTTCCAGTGGAATTTTTTTTTAGTAATTATCTTTGAAAATAAAAAATTCAAATAATTAAAAAATCTTTTACATTTGACATTTAAGAAGTGCATATAGGCCTACTGCACATATGAACTGCATGTATTGTATTTACAATACTTACTACTGGGAATTTGTTCCTGACAAATCCATGCTAAGAAAAATTCTATGTTAAGTGAAAACAAACAATTTATGTACTGTAATTAAATTTTAACTAAAATCAGTGGCGTAGATAGACCCGGATTGGCCCGGGCAGCCCAACACACGACACGTATTGCTGTATAATTCTAAATAAAGTTTATGATTAAACTATTAAATTAGTATTCAATTACCATACATTTATTATTAATTTTTTAAGGGAATATTTAATTTATACATATTTTATGCCTATTATGAAATGTAAAAAAAAAAATGGTACACTTTACAACTTTTATGAAAATGGCTTTTTTAAGTCTACATTCAAGAAAAAACTTTTTACATATTCTATAAAATAAATTATCAGTTCAAAATTGACATCAATGTATACAAATAAAAGTTCCTTACATAAAACAATCAAAGCAATAATTTAAAGGGGTATACACAAACTATAGAGGAAGAGAAGATAAAAATCACAAGCACTATTTAATAAAGAAATTTAAATACAGTAAAACCCCTCCAGCCATGATTGATTGGAAGCAACGCTTGTTCGAACTGGTGAATCCATTTTGCAGGTTTAGAACCCTACATTTTTTTTGTTGTTTGTACTCTTTTATGAGACAACTTTATTCCGTTTATTATATAAAAATTTCCTGTTTATGTTTGTTATAATTTAAAGTTTATTTAACATTTTGTTTTAATTTTGTAGTATGGTAATAAATTTTTCTTAATTTATATATTTAAAATGTCAAATAAAATATTTAATGTAAATATTAGGCTATAAACAGCAGTTTTAAAATTTCACTCTTTAAAATTATTAACATTGCAAACATTAAAAGAAATTCTCAAAATAAATATTATATTCTTGGCTTTTAGGAAAGAAATCTGTCAATGTAAGTTGACGTAATGATTATCGATCATTTAAATCTAAAGCTATATTTCTCCATCTTTTGATAAACATACTGTAACACCTGTGGGCATCGCCTTTTTTTACTTTACATATTTTAGATCATTATCAAAACTAAGGCTCCTTATCAAACCTAATGTTTTCTACAGGTGAAATTAAAAACTCCTAGCTCTCATATGTAGCAGTGATTTCTGAAGTTAAAAGACAGTTAACATGGCAATTAAGAAATCAAAATGATAATGTTGTTCGCATCGTTGAAGTGAAATGCAGACAATGTATTGGGCTATGCAGCATCCAAGTTATTCAAATCGTGATTTTTAATCAAGGCCTGGGAAGGTATCATGAGGCAGTGGCCAACCATATTTTGATTTCTTAATTACCATGGAAACTGTCGGTCTTTTAACTAGAGTAGATAATTATTATTTATAGTATAGGTTTTGTAGTATTCAGATAAAAATTTAAGTATAAAATTAGCAATTAAATTATTTATAATATTTCCATTCTTTACTATTATATTATCTTTGAAAAACATTTACATATATGGCAATAAAATATACAAACAATTCCATATACTATATGTTTATAAAGTTTATTTACTTTCAGTTTACAGAAATTGCTAGTACATACAGTATGAGCTGAGTTTTTAATTGCAATATGTTTGTTTATTCATGAAATTGCTAGTACATACAGTATGAGCTGAGTTTTTAATTGCAATATGTTTGTTTATTCATGAAGGCTTTAATTTGAAGAATTTAAAAAAAAAATGCTAAACTAAACAAGACTTTACCTTAGCAAACATACTGTATTAACCACAGATTCTTTGTTGTTTATTATGAGTGAATAAGTTTAAAAATATACTGTACATATATACAGCCAACCGGATCTCAAAAGCCGCACTGAAGCAGAATGAATGATTTCACACGTATCGGAGAATTATCTATCTTTCATAAATATTTTTAAAAAATTCTGCTGTTTTAACACCATTAATTTTTAATATTTTAAACTTTTTTTTTTTTTTAGAAGGACTTTCACCGCCTAATATGATTTAATAATTAAATACAAAATAACACATTAAATATTAGTGCCAGAAAGGTAAATAATACAATTTGAAAAAAATTAGTACATATTGATCATTCATATAGACTATAACAGCAGTAAACATTCAATCTGCTCTGGAAAAATGCATTTAAATACAAAATAAATCAGAAATTACACATTTCAGATAAAAAAAATATTTTAATTAACAAAACATTACAACACTCAAAACAACAAAATTATTTTCTATCTCCCCCCCCCCCTTCTCTATTTAGATGAGAAAAAAAATTGAAAACTTATAACTTGTCAAAAACTAGAAATTAAAAAACTGAATAAAGATAAATTTCAATCACTTAAAAACACATAAAATAACTGCAGAAAAAGGTTAATCCAATGTTAAAACAATATTTTTATAACAACTAGAATAAAACAAAGGTACAAATATTTATAGAGAAAGCCTAAAGTAGTACAGTAAAAATAAAACAGCATAGAATACCCATGAAAAATATTAGTGTACTGTATATTACATTTTAACACCAAAAAATTCATAGTAATATTCAAATGCTTGAAAAAAAATTAAAAGTAACTTGTAAAACAATTTCTCTAGCACCCTTCCTTTAACTGCTTAATGATATAGCCTATGGGCATATCAGCGCCCACACAAAGTTTGGCAAAATATTATTCTAAAATCGTATATGCAATATAGCGATCAAAACTTAATAATCTCATGCATTAATTACAGGTGGTTTTAAATTAATTTATTTTGAAACATTCAAATCTCTGTAAGTTCTATCTCCGGCACAATATAAAAATAAAAAAAAAGGAAACATATAAGAATAAACAAATTGCCATTTTTTTCTGATAATAGGAAAATAACTAAGCGGTGATGTTTGTTTCTTCATAAAACAGATTGTCAGACGAAAATATCACATGATCATGCTTCTTGCAGACCTTGAAAAATATAGCATACAGAGCAATTCCAGCCAAATAATTGCCGATAGCTAACCCAAAAATGGATGCGCAATTTAAAAAAAGAATTTATATATACCGGTATATATAAATAACCTTTTTTGTTTTTTAATTAAGTTAGAATTTTATAATAATGATTACTTTATGTAAATTCATTAGAAATATTTATATCGGTTGATCAAGCACATCGAATTAGAATTTTTCACAGCGTAAGTTTAGAGATGTCCAAAAGAGATTATACTGGACTTAGTAATAGAGAAATAGCACACTGACTTTGTGCAGAATCTTCTATTAGCGCTGTAGTAGTCGCTGTCAGAAAGATACAAGAGTCGTTGTGGTGTATCTGTGAGATACATGTGTATATGTTCTCCTGTCTCAATATTTAATCTTTGCAAATCAACTAAATATAATAAAATTATTTAAACTTTGACAATTGTATGCTCTTAAATGAAAGTTGGATGCAATGCTAGTATTTTACCACAATATATAATAATCAGGAACAGTGTGAAAAAAAAAGTTAAATTAATAGTCGTCATATCTTATTAAAAAAAATAAGAAGATACGTTTAGACAAAAAAAAATGCATTTCATAAATTAATGTTTTGCTTCAATAACTAAAATATATTAGAAAACATTAATATTAATTAAAATAACATTAATATTAATTAAAATAAAAAATAAATTAAAAAACTTATGTAAGTTGTCATGGTGTATCTGACAGATAAAATCACATGTAATCAAGGTACACCTTGCCATCACAGCACTGTCTAATTGACTAATGAAAAAACTCACTAATTCAGACATATTGAAGGCTGTATAGTATTCTAGCTCAGCGTGTTCGCTATAATGACATGATTGAAGATGAAATAAGTATCTAAGAGATACCACTACTACTGCAGGTTTAGACTGAATTCAGCCAAGAAAGCTTCCGGAGGCAATATGAATCATAATAAATTCTCCACAAAGAAAAAAAAAGACAGCTTCGGACGCTACTTTGTACCCTTCCAGTTACCGCATTATGTTATTCAAGAATTCTTTTAAGTAATACCAAACTAGTAAAATTTAAATTTTGCAGTACAAGTTCAAAGATTTTATACCTTATTTGCTGTCAAGTGCAGCATCTTTTAAGTTAGTTATTTTGTAGGTAATCAATCTTCAAGCTTACCACAACCTTGTGGAGATCAGTCGCAAAGATTTCATTATGGATTTTTTTTTTAGGACTCCCAAATCAAATTCTCTATAAAATGTGTATATCTTTTGAGTCAATTTTTGTGTGTGTATGTTCCATATTTGTAATTTATCGTAAGTGCTGTCTTATTTTAATTCCGGAAATTAAGCCATGTATTTTTTTTCAAGACGCTCGACGCACCACTGCAATTTTCACATTACTTAACGTCAATTCTCAAGAACGCTATAATTGATGATAGACCAAATTAAACCCTACCAATTTGACGTTTGCTTCAGGAGAAAACGTCAAATTAAAAAATTATAAAAAAAATACTTAACATTTTCCGATTTTAAAACAGTTTGAAATTTGACAGTGTATATAAAAATAAGGTAAAGTATACAATACATCGTACTTTAAATTTACTCAAATGATTTAAATGAAGAAATTAAATAATTTTATTCACATTAAACAAAATAAAGTCATTCTTTTAGAAGTACAACTAATGTAGTATAACGATATGTACTGTAGGTAAACGAGAGATATGCTTTGTTTTGTACAAGTGGAGATTTTAATAATACGGTATATAAATATTATATATTTTTGCTATGGGACTGGATGGACTTTCCGGATTTGAACTGGTGGGGTTTTTCTGTATTTGAATTCAGTTCTAATGATGAACTTACCAGGTTCCCGTCTAGGTGTCGCAATAAAATCTTTTGAAACAAAATCCTAAGAAAGAAAATATGTACAAATATAGGATATAAAATTTTGTTTTAAAATGAGTAAACTTGAAGACTAAGTATAAAGTAAATGACAAACTATTATAATAAATATGTACTTAGCCCAACAAAATTGACTTTTCAAACAAATTTAAATACCAACATGAGGAGAGGATATTAATAAGTAATGGTCAGGCAAACTTATAAAACATGCTACTTATTGTCACTATTCTCCCATTCTTATGCCTACTTATTTAGTCCAGACTAGGCCATAGAAAGGTCAATAGTATTTTATTTCAGTATACTATATTTAAGTTCTATGTTTTATCTAATTGAAGGGAAAAAAAGATGACATACATGAAAAGCAAAAAAGTATGTCAGTCCTTTTTTTTTACCAAGTCTATTGTTAAGTATATTTTTGACTGCATTGTTAATTTTATTATATTTAAATTTTTTTTTAACATTTTGTAGATTTTTTTTTTTTAATAAATAATTTACTATTCAAGTAAACAGAAAACAATTATTAAATAAGATACTGTATTTNTTTTGACTGCATTGTTAATTTTATTATATTTAAATTTTTTTTTAACATTTTGTAGATTTTTTTTTTTTAATAAATAATTTACTATTCAAGTAAACAGAAAACAATTATTAAATAAGATACTGTATTTTTATTCCATATTGGACTTAAAATGTAAATTCAATGCTGTTTTGAACTTACTATACTGTAATTGAAGAAGCTTCACCAGGTGAGCATTCAAAATGATTAATTTTTTATTAAAAATGTCAATTTAATTCTCTTTAAGCCAATAATATTCATGACAACTTGTGAAGGAGAAAGTACTGTAAATAATATACAAACAAATAAATATACAGTAAATAAGACATTTTGTAAGGGATTTGAGCTTAAGGTGGATGAAAGTTTTTATTTTAATTGTAGTGTGGCCGGGTTTTTTAGCTTTGTGGTTGAATTCCCCATTACTTCAAGGATCAGAGCTTTCCTAAGAGGGAAACTCTAATTTCTAAGATTGATAATTTTAAAATTAGTTTTTGAAAGGATACCCTGCTTCCTGGCTTTGTTCAATGAGTCATCAAATGTGTGAATGGAATCAAGGTGGTTTTGATAAGTTTGGCAAACAACTACTGAATATATTTAAAGTGGTCAAGAGTCTTTAATATGGGAGAATTATCTTACTGGAGCTTGATGTCGGATCGCCAGTTGGGAGTGGGCAGTCGTTTTACTGGATGCTTGAGTGAAACGAATGCACTCAGACTATTGTATCTGGAAACAGACATCAGCTTTTGGATTAGCTTGCAATTGAGGCTAAGCAGAATGTAGGGTTGACTAATAGATTAGGATCTCTTTTATACTCTTGGATCGGATTGAAGATCATATCGTTGATAACTTTAAAATAAGGATTGGACCATTCTAGTGTGGAATGGTCCAATCAGGATCTAAGTTTAAAGCTGTCTTCATAGTGGTCGGTGTTTATTTATATTACCTGTTGAAGTTTGATCCGGTTCAAGCTGATTTGTTAAGTTTCCATGGTGATTAGGTTGGCATTTCAGGTTATACTGAGGAAAACATTAACATTTCAATTTTGTTTGGGTCGAAATATTTTTGTATATGGAAAATTCCTTTTAACTCAAAATGTTATTTTTATATAAGTTGGGTAGGTTTTGCCAGCTTTGCATTGAAGTTGTATTTTATTGACTGAGCGCCAATAAGATTGTAGAAGGTTGATTGTGGAATATCTGCTACTCCAAATGACCTCGAATGTTCATTGGTGAGAACTCAAGTTTTATTATAAAGTTTTTTAATAAACTTTCACTATGATTGTCAGTTTATTATTGACTGCCATGACATTCCTAGAGTTGGCTACAGACCAAGGTCTATTTGCTGTAAATACTTCTTAACATACAATAATAACCAGGGGTCTATGACTACAAGGAACCTGAGAGCCATGGCTTCTGAAAAAAAAAGATTAATTTCAATGTTTAATGACCTTCACCAAAACGTCAGTATAATAAAGTTTATCTAAAAATTAAATACATAAGTTACAACTAGTTTTTCTTGCTTTATCATTGTTACGAAGCTTAAAATAATTTGATAATAAATTTGAATGGTCCAGTACTTCAAGAATGACATAATTACGGACAGAAAAATAAGTAAATTATACCGAAAGTTTTTAAATAGACAAATTTATTTACCATTTAAATATTGTTAAAGATATGTATTTTTGAATTTTTGCAACATTGCATGTGCACCCCCCCCCCTTTTCCTTGTGCCACTGCTTACCTGGCTCCTAACAATTTTTGCCGGCTCCTGAACTTTTGGAAGATTTGTACACCCCTGATAACAACAGTAAATACAGTACGTTTAAAGTAATCTTAAACAAACTGGATATGAAATACACCTTAATGTAATTATTATCAATATTGACACAGGCAAAATATTTTAATGATTGAATATTTTTTATGAATACATTATATTTATTAAGATTGTTGCTCATATTAAGCTGGCATTTATATTTGTTTACAATTATTATTCATATTAGCACCAATGACTGTGCTAATACATCTGATATTTAATCAGATTGTTACTTGTACAGAGCTGGCATTATTCATATTAATTTACAATTAATATTCAATCTGTTGTGACCTATCCTTTATTTCAGGTAAAGATACTACTTATTATACTTCATTGGGATAATAATGTTATACTTAAGACAAACAGTGAATAAATAAGGATAATAAAAACATTTATATAATTCACAAAAGATTTCAGGTTTTAATAGTGCATTCACACTTCAAGCAGTCTTAGGTAATTCACGATCATGAGGATTTATTTTGAATGGTTAGTTTTATGCTGCTTAATTGCACACTTTTTTTCAAAAGCTACAGAAGTTTTCCAGGTGCTCTAGGAATAATTCTGCAACCAGATTTAGAGAACAATTAAATAGTTTTAAGGGATGAGTCTAGCCAGACAGTTAAAACTTTGCTATCTAAATGCAATAATATAATTACTTTTAGTTGCAGCTTACTTACAGTGACAAAAATTTATCTAGTTAATGTATATTTTTAAGTAAACTATTCACTTTGTAGCAAGTCTACTTGATTGGTATATTTTTCATATTTAGTTTTTAATCATACACCTAAGCTTTTTAATTCCAAAAATTTACTAGAAAATATGTCTAATTTCAAGCCAAAAATAATTCTTATAAGAAAACGCTTTAAATTTGATTCATTTGAGGCCATTTGTACAATTGTGTAAAATATTGGAAAATTAATATTTAAGACCAAACCTGAAATTGGAATCTCAATCTAAGAGTTTAATTTTTAATAGTCAATACTGTTAAAAACAGTTTGCAAATTAATGTGTTAATTAAAGTTTAAGTTAAACAATTAATTAACGCTTATATAAACTGTCAATAGATGACACTAGTCTTGTACAGTCCAACAATAAGACTGAAACTGCTGTATAGAACAGTACAGTGTTGTACAGCTGATGAGTTAGAACATTTCTTTACTCTAATAAAATGGTTCTTCTTTAATACTTTTAAAATTTGTAAGTGCTGTTAGAATGTCTCAGTTCTGCTGATATTAACACAAAATTCAAACAGGTTATGGAACTAAGCAGGCAGCTACTGTGAAATAGATGTAGTTAAACACATTAAACCATTGTCAGGACTAGCTGATTGGCCAATATGGAAAAGAAAAATCCGAGACTTGATGGATTACCTTGAAGGAGCCTTAGACATTATAGATAGTAAGTTGAAAAAAACCAGAACCTCTAGAACAGGAAGCTACAACAGCTTAAACTAAGAAATAAAAAGAAAATTTATGATCTGTATGGCAAGGCAAACAGTTATGCAAAATCCATGATAACAAATATGATTACATATGTGGTCTATCAAAAAATTATGGACAATAAAACAGCACAAGATGCTTGGGAGGCACAAAAAAAACAGCAGTTTGAAGCCACTTCCAAAGATCAGCTTTACAANACTGCATTGATTTTTTTTAGTTCAGTTGGATACAAGGTGAAGATGTCTCCACTCATATAGCAAAACTGAATGAGAAACAGTGGGCTCAAGGCTAACGGTGAGAACACCCAACCAGATCTAATGCTAGTATGCAAAACTCTACAAATCTTGCCATCCAAATTTGAAACCTTTCAATCCAGTTGGATGTTATTAAGCAAAGATGAGAACAAAANATTTGATGAGTTGACAATGCAAGAAACTTTACTAAAAATACAGAAAGTAATAAAGTAGTACAAGAAGCATTAGTGGTAAAACCAAATAAACCTAAGTTGGATGTTAAACCAAACTATTCAAGGTTAAACAAAATAAAGTAAAAAAAGCTTGGCAATTGCAATTATTGTAATCAAAAAAGACATTGGGTCAAAAACTGTAAAAGTGGATTGCAGATGGAAGACCAACCAAAAACAGATCAGTTGGCACTTCTCAAAGCAATCTTGCAACTACTAGTGTATCACTAATGTCAATTAGTAGAAGTACAAGTCAAATGGATAAAGATCCAACAAATTGGTGGATTGACAATGGAGCCCTGTATTTATGGCAAAGCAAATAGATCTCCATTTGGCAACAGAGGGAAAACAACCATGCCAGGTGAACTTATGTCAACTGATGTATGTGGGCCATTAGATGAGTCTTTTCAGAAGAAAATATATATGGGTGTATTTAAAGACAGCTATACAAAATTTCCTTATTGCTACATCATTAAAAATAAATCAGAAGTTAAAGGCGTCCTGAAGTGCATGCTTGCACATACAAAAACGCTAGGATATTCAATAAAAGAATTACTAAGTGACAATGGCGGTGAATTTGATAAAGAAATTAGGGAGATCCAACAGAAAGAAAGAATCATACAAAGACTAGCAGCTCCCTATACCCCTGAACAAAACGGTGGTTGTGAACGTCAAATGAGAACAGTTGAAATGGCCAGAACACTTAAGTATTCAAAACCAGAAGTAAATTTCCCAGCAGCGATGTGGGCTGAACTAGTTAGTACTGCCATTTATATTTTAAACAGAAAAGGAAAATCCTCTGTTGAGGGAATCAGTCTATTTGAGCTATGGATGGACAGAAAGTCAAGAATAAAACATCTACGTATCATTGGTTCTGAATGTTATGCTCACGTTCCTGCCGAAAAACGAAAGAAGATGGTTTGTTAAGCGGTTAAAGGCTACCTTGTGGGATATGATGGTGATGAACGTTATAGAGCTGGTTAAAAGAAACACACAAATTAATTCTATGAAGAGATGTGATGTTTTTAGAAAAATCTGGAGAATGAAAAGAACCAAACCACAACTCGAAAAGCCAAGAGAATTAGAAAGCAGTTCCTTAAATCAGGGAAAGATTGAAAGTGAGAGTAATGAAGAATTAAAACTTGAAAATGAAANNAATGAGGAAAGTGAGAGTGATGAGGAAGAAACTCAAACCAAGAATGAGGAAATAACTCAAACTCCATCAACTCAACAACTCAGAAGTCGCTCATAACTAAAAAGGCCAAATCTTTTTGGAGACTGGATAATGACTGCAGAAGAAATTAGTCAATGAAATAAAAAACCCTGAAACATATGAAGAGGCATTGACTAGAGAACAAAGTGCCAACTGGAAAAAGGCCATGGAAAGTGAAATTAGTTCAGTGAAAGAAAATCAAACATGGGAGCTAACAACTCTACCAGGAGTCAAGCCATATCATATAAGTGGTTTTTCGTGTAAAGACAAATCCAGATGGCAGCATCAAGTATAAAGCTAAACTAGTAGTCAAAGAATAGTCAACGTCAACATATTGACTATAACCAAATTTTTAGTCCAGTAGCCAGATTAGCTATGATCCGGTCAGTGCTAAGTGTTGCCGCAAGTGAAAAAATGCATTTGACTCAATTTGATGTCTCTACAGCATTTTTATATGGAGAGTTGGAAGAGACAATCTATATGTGTCAACCAGAAGGCTATAACAACCAAAACCAAGTCTGTAAACTCAAAAACAGTTTATATGGGTTGAAACAGGCACCAAGGTGCTGGAATAAATGCTTTGGTGGTTTCCTGATAAGTTTGGGTTTCACATTCAGCAAAGCCAATCCTTGTCTATACATTCGAGAGAAAAGGCATTAAACTTTTAGTGGCCCTATATGTTGATGGCTTGGTGGTAACAACTGATCAGCAAAACTCAAAAACCCTAATTGAGGAACTGAAAAGGGAGTTCAAAATCACCCTAAGTGATGCATCATACTTTTTAGGACTTGAAATTGATCGCAGTAGTGACGGGACTATCAAGATAAACCAACAGGCTTATGCAAAAAGAATCCTTAAACAGTTTAATCTTGCAGAGACCAAGCCAGTATCAACACACATGTTAAAGGATGCTGAAACACCAAAAGCAGGGAATGAAACAAGCTGCAAAATATATAGCCAGTACAACTTCATTAGGTATAATCTACCGACCAAATATTAACAGAAGTGTGCTAGACTGCTACAGTGATGCAGATTTTGGAGGATGTAACAAGACGGGAAGGTCAACCTCTGGAGTTGTTGCGACACATGCAGGAGGAGCCATCTCGAGGCCTAGTTATACAGACAATAGTGGCCACGTCAACAACCGAAGCAGAAGTCATAGCAGCAAACGAAGCAGCCAAAGAAATAATTTGGCTGAGTAGACGATTCAAAGGAATAATAAAGCTGAAGCATACAGCAATCCTTCAGGTAGATAACCAAGCAACAGTG